>KB670724.1:1652053-1676866 GCA_000349105.1 Anopheles epiroticus
GCAAAGGCAAAAAAAAAACAAAAGCAGCCACACGAAAAGTTTGCGACAGGATTCGATGCTGCCACTCACAGCCGCCCAGCCGCTGGTCCGGCGCAAAACGGCACAAAAGAAGTGAAACAAGTTTCCAAGCCATTTCGTGTGATGCTGGTGCCGCGCGTACCCGGCGTGGCACGGTGTTCCAAAATTTATAAAGATCTGCCAGCACATACTCACCGCAATGTCGCAGTGTGTGTGTGTGTGTCGTAAGCGATGCGCAGGTGAGGCTCTGTAGGCATCCTGGAAAACCACGATGGCGGCTGGATCCAGCTGGGTGACAGGGACGGACCCCAAAAGCAAAACGATGTCCGAACAGAGCGTCGTCGAGTGGCTTTCGTTTGAGGTGAGATGACCAACGGGTGAATTCTTTTTTAGTCACACTTCTTGAAAATCGAACGGTTTGGTTTCGGTGCAACGATGAGTATTGTACATTGTGGAAGGAGCGGGATGCCAGCAGGACACGGGCGATTCAGGGCAGTGCGAAAGCCACGACACGACGGCAGCGCACAGCCATCACACACATTGGCGTGCAGAGCAGTAGTTACGGGCATTACGCGATCGCAATTGCAATGAAAACTGACGAAAGGCGACTGGAATGTGATGCTGCCTGCCTATGCGGGACGGGACGGGACGCAGGGACAGCGGTAGAATTGGCGTGGATGGCCAGGAACTTTGATCACATCCAATCTTCACCCCAAATTGCGGCAATGTACGCGGGCTGCATCCACTTTGCCGGCGTCCTGCTCGCCCAAACCCATTGAAGTGCGCCCGGTGGCAATGATGTGATCACCATTGACAGCTATATATCGAGGTGCCTCCTCTACCGACGATGTGTCGTCCCCGCTGCCTCCCGAGGGCATAAGTGGAGCAGGGCTCGGTCCGAATGCGGTGCTACCCGATGCTGTTGATGAGTGCGTTCGTTGTCAACCGTGTTTGCCACCGTGTTTGCCAATGTCCAATGTGCGCACACGTGTGTGTGTGTGTATGTAGAACATCCGGGGCCAAAAAGGCTGAGCATGTTGATTACTCTGAAAAATGTCGGTAGCAATTTCGAGAATTTTCGACTGTTTCGTGTCGCTGGAACTGGTTGTCTTGATGGACGGTTTGTTTTTGCCTCTTGTTTGTCCGTGTGTGTGTTTTTCGTACCGGAGCCCTTTTTTGTCTCCTCCGCCCGATTGATGCGCTCGGTAGGCTTTCTCGGAAAAACCGACCCGCGTTAACAAGACGAATAAATGTGGATTGTCGTTCCGGGCGAAGGGCGCACACACAAGCTGGCAGGAGGGCTGGGACAGCCCAATCCCAATTTGAGAGCGACGCGAGGGGAAGCAGCGACAGCGTCGACTTCCCAAACAAAGAAGACAAATTATCGTCAAACGGACCGATACTGTTGCGAGCGAGGGCAAACAAGGGGCCACAGTTGGCATGATTCGCCGAAAGAATGCAACCGAACTGCAGCGGAATGTGCACGAACGATCCTCATTCCGGTCTCATGTCACCAATAGGATTGGATTGACTCGGGAAAAGAGCAGCAGCCGCTGATGATAAACCGTTTCCAAAGATTTGCGGGGACACATGTGTTGCGCGGAGTGAATCGTTGCGTTTGGTAAAACTGCGCAAGAGTAAGGCGGAAAAGCTAATTTATTTCACATTTTTCACTCACAACGTTTACTGGGCGCATGTGAGAAACAACTTCTTGTGTATCGCCTGTGTATCTTAAGCTCCACGAGCTCTCTCACACGCTTCAGGTCACAATCGGCGTCCCAACACACCGCATGTGATTTGGGCGCAAGGCTTCAATTACCATTCTTCTTCGGCAATGAAAGATGCAAAACTATTTCACAACATCAATACTGCCCAAATAAATAGCGACGATAGAGGCGCGAGCGAGCTCCCTCGGGTCAACATAGCATTGGGCTCTTCGCGTACACCATTACCCGTCCATTCCGGACGAAAGAAAGGTTTTGCCGCAGAAGCACGCTGCTCCGAAAGGCTTCATCCGGTTACGGGCAGGCATTTTTAATTTGTTTCACCGAAGTGAAACCCCTTCAGACAATGTGTATGCCACCAAAGTTATGCGCTTATTTGTGTTGTGGCCCGTGTTCCGTGTTTCGCCGTTGCCGTGCCATTCCGTTCCCTCCGGGCGGGACCAGAATTGGATTGGATGGATGTGATGGTTTACGGATGTGATGGTATTTTCCTTTCCCAAAGTCATCTCGGACCGTGCGCAATGGCCGTCACACCGTTTGCCGTTTTGCCAAGTGGAGCCCGAGCCTCGTTGAGGTATGGACTTTCTTCGGAGAGCTGTCCTGCTCATCCCGCACATCCGTCTGTCTTCCGGCGTTGGCTTTGGTGTCTTACCGGATAAAACACGATGAAATTTCGCAACAGAGTAGTGGCACTTGTAAGAAGAGTCGGAAAAAAGCGGCTCTAAAGGAGGCAAGGTACGGGTAAGGATTTTAATTTGCATATCATTTTCAGTCACCCAAAGTCGGACCGTGAACCCTCGTGCCGGTCGGCGGAAGCAAGTTTAAATTTCGTCCCGAAATGATGATCTCCAACCCGAAGGTCCCTTGAGATGGGTTTTGTGCTTTCTGTTACTATCCTTTTGGTTAGTAAGAGTTTGTACTTTTCAAGTGGTTTTGCTGGTTGCTACAACTGCTTCTTCTTGAACAGTAACTTTTCTTTTCTTGCTTAAATACTTCATAAAAGGCTTTTCTCTTGTCGTTTCCAACGAATTCTCCGCTGCTTCGCAAAACACACTTGACAAAAGAGAAGTACATTATTTATTCGATTGTGTCCGCACAAGTGCGACAAGTAGGGTCGGGACGGCGAGAAAGAAAATATTATTAGCGAAATCATTGCAGACTTCTACGTACAAACGGGCCAAGGAAAATGACACTTTGCACACATACCAACAATGTAACCTTCGCCCTGGCATCGTCAGCAGCACCCCTTCGTTATGCATTCCGAGATGAAAGGCACGGGAAACGTATGAAATTTTCATTCTCTACTCTACGCCATCAACTTTATCCCTTTTTCAAATTTAGATCAAATGTTTACTAGCTTTCGGTGGGATAAGCACCCGAAACCCCAACGGCAACGATCGTACCGGTTTCTCGAGTAGTGCAACTTTCCATCCCAGCAACAAAACCAGAACGTCGATTGCTGAAGAGTTCTTGAATGTCTTCGTCTTTGCGGAAGGCTGCCACCCCCCCCCCCCAAAGGCAGCACAAAAGGCATCCAGTCTGGATTGGTTGCTCTAGCCAAAATCCTGCCGATTGGATTGGAACAATACCACGTGTCGCCCACCTTACCAGGTAAGCGGCGCAAGATTTGACTGCAGTGAAACTTCAATGAAAAAGGTATTTCTATTTTCATACCGGCACGCCGGCACGCCGACGCCGCTTCCCGGTGGACCGACGGTGCGTGCAAAGCCACTCAACCGGTGCCAGACGGAGAGGACGAAATGGCGACAAGATTATGGTAAAAGTCGGATCGTTGCCGTATGGCACAGCTTCGCTTGTGGAAAGCTTGTGGAGTTTAAACTACTTTTGCTGCCTGCCTGCCTGCTTGCCGTCCGATATCTGCCGACCCAAGCGAGCGCTGAAGCGGAAAAGAACGCAGGGGAAAAATTGGTTCAAAAACCACTCCTCTGCAGATGATGATTGATGCAAAGCAAATTTTATCATTTTGAATATTTGCCAATACGAGAATTGATTTGGGGCAAAGGGATTTGCTCGTGTGGGATCGTAGTTGTGCGTGCGCGCGTGTCTGGGGAATGCTTTCTAGAAGTCGGCAAAAAACCTTTACCCCACTCTTCCCTGAATGGCAGAAAAGTCGTCCCATGTGAAGTGAGGCGCGCATATGATTGATAAATTCCGACATTCTTCAAGGCTCCTCCCCAAAACGGTGCTTCAATTTTTGGTTTTCCTTTCTTCCGAGAAAAAAAAAACAGGAAAAACACTCGCCACTCGTAGAGTGTACTGAACGGTGAGAGATGTTGATGTTTTGGGGGGTCCTGCCGTAGGTTGGCATGCCACAGTAGATTTATGAGATCTCGGGATGCATATTTTCGCTGTTGGATCGCTTTATCTAATAAAGCAGATCGCTTTACCGCAAAGGAAAATACTTTTCTTTTCAGAGGGAGGTAGGGAGCGACGGCAGGGTGATGTTTTTGTCTGGCAGCACGCTTTGTGGAGCGGAGGAGAAAGGGAGACAGTAAGCAACAAGCGTTGTGGATGGAGATGTTTTTCTTACCGGCTCACATCTTAAGTAGATACTTCCACCGGCACTGAGCAGATACTTGCCGTTCTTTCTTTGCGTGTGTGTACGTATGTTTGCCAACTGTACGCCACGGGTTTGGTACATTTTTTATGAGCAAAGCGTGAGCGATTGAGGTGCTCTGGCTTCCAATTTACAGCAACGGAAAGGAGAGCCATTTCTCAAATCGGAAGCCGTGCCCGCGCCCAAAACGAACAATCGCCAGAACAACGAATTTAAATCTCTTTGCTACGAGTATTTTAGCTGAATAATTTAACACTTTTGCGGGTACAATGAAATCGCTATAAATTATACAGGTATGGGATTGCCATAAGTCCACACATATACATACACACACACACGCATGAATGTTCGCGCGCGGTGTGCGGCAACATAGTCCTGTGAGGTTCTATTTATCAAAAAGCAGTCGGCTTTACCGTGTCGATCCTGCGAAAGGTCAAACGATGCGGCCGATGGCGCTTTAAATGAATGGTTTCATGGCAAAAGCTGCAAATGCAAACCCTCGGGTGGCTGAGGTAGTGGCCACATAGCAGCGCGTATGCACATACATAAATTTAATCCACACCGTACCGCAAACGAAATATTGCCATCGATGGACAATCGTCCGTCAAGAGGAAAACGCTTAGCGGGCGCTCCCACAGACATTTCATTGTTCTACAGTGCAAATGCAGACACACACACCCACCCAGACATAGACTTACTAATCCTTACATCCTTCGAGTTCCATTCAATTGCCAACTCACTATTGGGTGGCCACCGGTAGATTTCTCCGACCCGGCTGGGATCGACCATCTGCCCAGCTGGACTTTCTCCATCGGCCCCCAGCAGCCAGATGGTTCTAATTCCATAGCCATAAATAAACACGTTCACCACATCGCACCGATCTCTCTACGGTTTTTGCATGCTGAAAGTATGCATGAGATAAATGACCGCCGAACACCGACCGCCTCTCCATATCGTCCACGGCATGGACTGTGCAATTGTTTCGCAGTGACACCGAGGGAAACGGTCCGAGGGTTTGCGCAGTTCGGCAACAATATTTTAAATTCAGAGGATTAAATTTACATCGATTAATTAAAATTTTATCCGATTTGAATTTCAATTCTAACCTGGCGGGACTCGTGAAGAAAACGATTCTTTTCAAGTGAGGGTATGGTGAATCGCTGGGATCGGGGACGATACCAGACATCCGACTTCAAGGATCATAAGCTGCCTCCGGTAGCTGCTGTGCCAGATGTTGGTACCGTTGTGCGATTCGTATGGAATGTAACGAATTAAACATGAACAGCTTTACCCACAATTGCAAAACCGTGCACAGCATTTACACATCGCATGAGCCATGGAATGTTGAAATATTTTTGCTCAAATTCCTAGGCACTGGACAACGTCAGCAGTGGAGTGGAGCTCACAATAACAGTTCCCTGCTCAACGCGGCGAACTACCTGGCGAAAAGGATTTGGAGGTTTAAAAATATGTTTCTTGCGTTGTCCTCTTTTCCCAGCACCGTAGCAGCACAAAAGCTGCGGGCGAGATATGCTGGTGGGATAATATGTTCACATCCTTGTGTATGGCTGTCTATTCAAACGGAACGCATTATTGACAGCTACTAGGAAGTCTATCAAAACATCTAAAATGTATTTACAGCTGAACCGTGTGCAAACACGAACGCTGCGACGACAGCATGGCAATAAATAAGAAATCAGTTTTTCTTATTTTTTTCGTCACTCTTATCGCGAGATTCACGAAACGAAGTGGGTGGGGTTTTGGGCGATTCATTCAGTGCCACGAAGGATTGTTGCTAGCAGACGTAGTAGGATGAACAAGGATGTGTAAAATTTTGACAGGTCCTAAAAAAAAACGCCCACCACACATTCAAACAGCAATACCCGGTGGAAACCGAGTACTTTTGTGCAATTGAAGTGTAATCATAACATTAGTTCAAGGCAAATCCCTCCCTGCTAATGTTGTTGGGCGAACGCAATCTCGTTTCCGGATGGGATTAGAACAACGTATATTTAGAAACGTAAATTGCCGTGCGCTGTTAACAAATGAAAAGTGTTCCCATTATAAGATTGCGCAATTCGTTTTCAGGGATCAAGCGTAACAGAGTTGTCATCAACAACGGGGGCTAAGTATTACGATTATTAGCTCCGCCTGGCTCGCCGTATCCGGTGTAGGGTACAAGCAAGCCCGTGGGAGGTTTTTTTTTGCAAGTACGTAATATTTAAATTTTCTGTAATATATCCGAGCAGAAAGTTGTTCAACTTACCGCTTACAGCGCAACGTCTCAAAATGGAGGAAAACCTAGAGGGATACCTCGTGTTGTGTGTGTGTGTTTGTTCGCGTTTTTTTTTGTTTGATGCAAAACTTTCCACCGAGGTCGAATCACTTTTGCATAAACTCCAATTCCTTTGCGGTAGCACGTTCGGGGCTAGATTGAAATATAACGAAAATTGATGATGATGTGCACGGGATGGAAAACGGACGAAGCGGACGAAGTACAGAAAAAAAGGGGCTCCCACCAGCAACGACACTCTCCCAAGCGTGGCCCGATCGAGCGGCTAAGCGAAATAATATTGAAAATGAAAACAGGCGAGTGAAAAGAAAAAAGATAAACACAACATTTCCACACCGCTGTTGGGCGGCCGGTGACGCAGTGCCCGCCCTGTTTGGGAAGCGTGACGAAAGCAAGGTTTTTAGTGGTATTCTATCGCAAGCGCCACGGTCCCTTACGTACTGTGCTGAGTTTAGACTGGAAGGAGGGAAAGAACCCTTCCTGGCGGATTGTTTTGGGGTGATGGTACATGGATGGATGGAACGTCGAAATGAATTTCCGTAGACCCCCGAAGTCCCCGGCGCTGCTGGGACGCGCGAAACCACGAGCCTTCCTTTCCACGCATCCTCTGCCCCGCTGGCAGGTAAACAGATTTATTTTCCAGTTAATTTATACCGCTTTTCTTTGGCGATTGTGGCGCCCCGCCGTTTCCCTGCCAGTTCGCTATGCCACTGCCTGACTGTTTGGCGTACGCGTTGGTGCAGGAGTTGGAACAGAAACGCTACCGGAATGAAAAGCGTAAAGGTGATTTTGATGGATTGATCCTTTTTGTTTCGGGCATGAGAATAGAGCGTGGAGGATGGGCGGCCTGAATGGGGCTGGCATGACCGTGGCATGAAGACGTCCCCACCAGTAATTTCGAAACATTTAGGTGCAAAAAGGTGCCTCTGTCGATTGTTGTCTGTGGCCAGACGTGGTAAAGGTTTTTCTTCTATAGATTGAAATGATATTGATGAGTATCTCATACTGGTTGTCATGTACTGCTATGCAACAAGAATGAAAAACTTATTTGAATTTGAACTCATCGAATAAAGACTGTTGAAACATTCTAGTAATTAGAAATACCAATTCCAATATCGTTCAACACCCGTACTAGAATGTATGTAGAAAATCGTTTGAAATAATTCACCGCCGGGTGATAAAGAACCCATCGTTTGCAGTTGAGTTCTGATCAATTACATCCGCAACACCTTGCCAGGACATGCCGTCGGATGCAGAGTGCGCATGGACCAAGCCCTTCAAGGAACGATTCATGCGTCAGTTGGAGCGTACATACAGTCACATGTGGAGGGCGCTCGTGATTGAAAGGTGTCGATAGAGTGCCGTATTGGAATATGGGTGACATCTTTCACGAAACTGTACCGACGCAGGAGGTACGATGCAATGGGTTAAATTAATTCGTTTCATTTGTTACTTTCAAGAGGGAAAAGCGTACAGGATCCCGTTCGCTCAATTGCGTCCGACACAGGCGGAAGCAGCGAACGTCTCATGTGCAGAGCATATTTCTTAGTATCACAAGAAAGTGCTTGATTTAATAGAGCACACCGACAGAGGTCTAGAATTAATGGTGCAGCAGTGTCCTGGTGGTGGTGGTGGTGGTGGTAGATAGTAAGAATAATGAGTCCATTCTAGGAGAAGAAATTATCATCAACAGTTCATTGGTTCGCATAACATGTATCGATGCATCGGCTTGGTATGAATTCTAGGATATGTATGTTGTGATCAATTACAAGCAATCAATAGCGTGTGGTGTACAATCTTAATGACGGAGAAATGTCGCACAAAGGAATTTTCACATAAAAGCGTCCTTTCCGTTCAATACTGTACAGCGTCATTGCGACAAGATTTTCGCTTCTCGTAACCTTCACAACAATCTCGAACGTCGATTTCAAATTAGCGAAATTGTGCTCCATGCGAATGACACTTTCGCGGCACTGGGCGCGCAGAAGTCAACCGCTCTTCTAAACGCTCCATAAAGGAAGCAAAGCAAACACTAAACCGTCGGAACCGTCCGTTGCATCATTACGGCTAAGACATTTGTCATCATCGCCTGGCAGCCAATTAATATTCAACTTTTCTTTGGCTAACCCGACGGTCCAGTTCCATCGGACGGTTCCATTAAT
Organism: Anopheles epiroticus; assembly: GCA_000349105.1. NCBI lineage: Eukaryota > Metazoa > Arthropoda > Insecta > Diptera > Culicidae > Anopheles > Anopheles epiroticus. The sequence goes on from KB670724.1 coordinate 1,660,829, forward strand.
CATCCCGAAGAGATGGGGCTGGGTCGTCGTTTGTCCATTAGCTGCCGGTGACAAATGAAGGCGAGAGCTCATCGGTGGCGTATTGAAAACTTTCGAACGATCGAGTTTCTTTATCTCTCAAGTGAACGTACTTTCTATCGCAAGGGGCCCTCTTATTGGCGTAATGAGGTACGGGGGGAATGGGTGGAATGGTTAAAAATCGATAAACCACAAATCTGTTGCTTTTATCGCTAACTAAAACGTTCTGTGAAGGCAGGAGGAGTAGTCGGTCGTGGTAATGACGCACATGAACGTAAATTTGATTTGTTGATGGCGTTAAATATTTTTTGAAGAATACTGAAATGTATGCTTACCAGACAGTTTCATTGTATTGCGAATGATGGTAAACTAGCACATCGTTACTATCAGGCTTATGATTCAACGCAGCCTTTCAATCTGCAATGAAAAAAAAAAATCAAAAAATCAATTTAATGCACTCATTTAACACATAGCCACGTGACTAATTACGCTCTTGTAACAGCGCTTTTAATTTTTTTATTTGTCAACTGATAACATATGCATCACAAACTCAAACAGTCACTCAATCTCAAAGTCAATAGTACATTACGCCGCATTGAAGTATTATCACTCTGTGTAAGAAATGTGCAGCAACGCACATTAACTGCTTAAATGAGACGTAACATTAAATCCTCTTTTAATGATTGAAACAAACCAACTCCACAGCTCCCATAACGATGTTTGTTAATTAAAAAATTATTTCAATCCTTTTGCCCCGGTTGGGAAATAGCATGAAATATTTTCCCCCGAATGAATTTCAGGAAAAACCTTTTCATGTCTGATATCAACACTACGCTAACACACAAAAACAAACCAAAACCTTCGGACCTGCTTGATCCCATCAATTAATGTACCCAATTCAGTCTAGCACGGTAGTGCCATGGAGTTATGCGCACGGCAGCACAGAGAGAACGCCGTAATGAGCACATGTAAATGGAGTTGGATTGGCGCTGTGAGCTCGCGGGAGGGGAGCAACCGTACCAGAAATATTCGCACTGGGAACAATTTCAAACATTACCACCGGAATTCCCGTCGTTCGAGCCGGGTTTGTAGGACGATCAGCTCGGAAAGGTGTGAAAACAGCAGGGAGAACAATGTGTCCGAAGCGAACCGCCAAAATTCCTCCCATTCCACACTGCGCCAGCGTGGAAATCAATTCTAAAATTCATTTTGCAATCCACCCCAAAAATAAGTACGCAATGCTACGGGGTTACGTGCATCAGGGTGAGTGTGGACACTAGACAAACGAGGGTAAAAAGGGGCAAAGATAAAACTGCACTGTTTATTTCGTTTGATTGTAGGCTTCATTAATAAAAGATGAGCACATGGCGCCTCTCATTGCCTCCCTTCGTGTTATTGCTTTGTTGGCAGAAAAAGCTCGAAGTGAACCATGTTTAGTCACAACAAACCCGAATGGGGAGCGAAAAAATGACACCAAACTAATAATTAATCCGGCAAAATGTTTACGAACACGAACTGGGCCCCAGAATGGGCTGTGTAGCTGTGCTGCAACCGCCCTTTCGCACGCACGACACCTTCGTCGCCTAATTCTGTCCCCTCACTGGCGATAGTTTGTGGTACTTTAGTGCGGGCGTTAGGTATGAGACAAATAGAGCATGCACAGCTTTCCAATTGCTATGCGTGCACAGGTAGTACACTCCACCAGAGAAAATGCCTTCCCGTGGAGTGTACAGGGGAGTACGTTTTACAATCGAAAGTGCTCCGAGTGCCCGTGGAAATTGAACCGTGGTAAATGGGGGCCAAGTAAAGGGTGCAGAAAATGCCACACCAGACCATTGGAGTGAGGTTGGCGTGACGCACAGTCAAACATGTCTGTCACTAGACTTGATGTAATGTAAGCTCACTCAAGGTTAATCAGCAGAATCAGAGGCACAGAGCCGACACAGAAACAAACGGGTCACCATTATTCATACTGCAAGCGTACAGTTTTTCTCGGATTATAATGTAGCCAGAAAATGGGGAATTTAATGCTGCCGGCTTGTTTTGCTTTGCGCGTGTGACGACTGAAGGATGATAGTGGTACAAAGCGACCGAGAAGTAAAAACACACAGAATTCAGGAAGCCGGGTAACAACCGGGTAACAGGTGAGAGAACAAACTTTGCCCAAATTAATGACATTCCCCTGTTGTGTCATAGCTCTACACAACGCACAGAAAACAAGCCATGTTAGCCAGCCGGCAAAACTATACCGGCTGCTGCAAAACTTTTCTCCGCTAAATATACAGCAGGCAGCGAAAAGGCAATGTACAGAGGGTTTTGGGGCGTTCTTTTTGAAGCGCCACTGAAGCAGAAGATATTCACCTGCGCTGTTTAGGGTTTTTTTTTATCATAGAAAAAAAAAGATCCCTTGCTTGCTTTATTGCTCACGCTGAAAATCGGCCTGCGGCAGCTGGAACCCTTGGTCGCAGGCAATGGAGCATCAGACCCGCGATGTAATTCGGTTCGTTTAGCATAATTTAAAGCAACGGCAGCAGCAAGTGGCGCACATGATTCAGTTGGATTGAACATCCAAAAACATACAATCCCGGGCTGGGGCGGGCGGCCAGAATGAGTTCCCTTTCCCACCTTCCTGTGGGACTACTGTGCATCACCATCGGTGGTGGTCACTGAAGCGCAGCATACTAACGCAGCGTAACGATCAACAGAGCACACCATCATATCGAGGGAGAGCGCGCGAGCGCAAAGAATGCAACACGAGACGCATGTTTGAACGATGTTCTGGAACGGCGGAGTGCGAAGGGGAGAGGGCAGGAGGTTCACTTTATGCTGTCCGCCCCATCCCACAGGATCGTGTTGATTCCGGCACGGTTAAATGGTCGGTTGCAGTTACGAGTCGCGATCACCGGCGCACTACATGCTTGGATCGTTGCCGCATCTTCAGCAACATGTCTCGAGCAAAAGGCAGCGGGGAAAAGGGGCAGAAAATCCAGCAGTTACACTTCCACTGCTGAATCATCGATTTAGATGGTTGATGCGACTCGTACGGGGGGGGATGGTAGTGAGCGCTATGTTTATTTATATGCCAAAGAAAGACCAAACAAGCTAGGGTTGGAAAGCAAAACTTTACGATCTCAATGTTTATCAAGCATAAGCTGTAAGCAGGGCCATTGTCTAAATATGCGTCTTCCGTTTGGAAAGTGGGTTAAGATATGGCACGTGAGTAGAGGGGTTCTAGAGAGATAGTAGCAGCTAGTTTTTATTTTACTTATTAAGTCATCTGTGAATGGTAAGCAAGTTCTGGTCCACCGGTCTAGTTGTTGCCAAGCGGACTGCATCCTAGGTGCATCGTCGTGAAACAACCACTGTTTAGCGAGTGGTTTACGTTTTATTAGCAGGTGTTTCGGCTATTGTTCGTGAGAACCGTGACCCTCGGCGGTTGTGTGATCTTTACGACAATCGGGGGGAAGGAAACCGGCTAGACGACGCATTGTTGTTTTGCTGGTGCGGACCACCACTGTTACACAATGGCACAACAATGTGCTTTGCAGCAGCCAACAACAAATGCCAGTGTTGGCGTGATTTCAGTTCCTTCTCAAGAATCTCAACGTACTTTATGTGGTGCATTAGCGTGGGGCGTTGCGTTTCAGTTTCTGTTTCCCGCTGGCACAATACGAACCTGCGATTGCGAGAAGAGCATAATTGTTTGCACACACTTTTCAGCGCAGCAACATTGACGGCGACCTGGGACGGTTGGGCCACTTTTGCAACCAGTTTCATGCGCCCATGCTCCACTAAAGCACACCGAGAGACCGTTGACTTTTTGCTGCCAGGCGTGGAGCGGCAACGCTGGCGTGAGGGCCCGGGAAAAGAAGGGAGAACCCGCTTCTGGCAGGGGGCCGTGTTGTGAAACGGTCCCTCCGCACGATGGCGTCATATTTCTTCGTTTTTTGATGAATGAATGATGGTATTTCCCTTTTCGCAAGTCGGTTTCCACGTGGCTAGTTTTTTTTCCTGCTCCTGTTCTTTCCCTCTCTTTTGCACTCAATTTTTCCGCCCAGCGCGTCCCATGGCAATAGCTGCCATTTATGCTAAGCGATTTTATTTCATCCGCTCATCTTTCTATACCACTCCCTTCGTTCCGTTGGCATCCCGCAACAGTGTCCTGCCGTGGATGATGCTCGATGGATTCGATCTTTTTTTTTATGCTACTTATTGGAAGGAAAAGCGGGGGCTTGTTATTTTGTTTTTATTCCAGTTTTGCTTTCTGGTGTTATGTGGCACACACCGAGTAACGAGATGCGATCAAATTTACAAATGAAACATCGCACCAACCGGTCGCCTCTCGCCCGCTCCTCGCTCGATGCACTCCCTTTTGATGGAACGGCCGGAAGCGGCTGCGTAAAGGTTGGATGCAAAATCTGAGCAACGATGAGGATTTTATGAGCGCACACTGATGATGGTATGATTGAGCGCCGCAAAGCGACGAAAGGAGAGTGCTGCTTTGCTTCGGTAGAGCGTGAAAAGCAAAGGAGAAGCAAAAAAGTACAAAGTAACGGAACCAAACACTCTAACAAGACGCGCCCGGAGGGATGTCATCTGTGAAGCGCACGTACTGTTCGATTGGTTCTATCGGAGAGTGACGTGCTTCAAGGGTTCAAATACTCTTGGAATGCAATACTTCCCTTCAAGAGTGCTTCACGCAAATATCTTAAGAAACATATCTTGGATGACTTTGTAGTGAGCAAAATATTGTTAGGTACATACAGTGAAACCTGGATAAGAGAGATTACAAGGGACATAAAAAAGACATGCTCTGATATGAAAATTCTACGTTTTCGGACGGAGAAACGATAGTATAAATTACCTGCATAAAAATTCTCTCTTACATTGGTTTGAAGTCATCCTCTGAATTTTTTTTTACTTTTATAATGATAGCTTAACATACAAATCTGCTTAACATCGTAGTTTCACTGTATAACACAAGCAGTATTATAAGTGATTTTTTTTAATTTATTTTTATAGAGGCTTTGGCCTTCAGGCTAACATTAGCCTCTTTCACTATAAATGATGGGATACCATCAAACACTCCGTTTTGCAATTCACACTGGCGTAGTCGACGAGCAGGTGATCAAAACTATTAGAAACTAGTGCACTCTAAAATAGAATCACGAGTATCGCACACTGACGTCAATGGATGATGGTTCGCTCAAGTATGCATTACTCGCTTACCGTTCGCATTATTATGCTGCATGTACGCTTCGCGCTGCATCTTATGCCTGCACCCGGATCGGATACTGCAGCAATTCCGCCCATCGCTCATCGGTCGCCCTTCCCCCCCACCGGTTGCTCCCAGTAACCCTGCACTCCACCACGAGGAATGGCGTACCTGTAGATGAAGGATTAAAGCCGTCTCCAAAGCTCGCGCTAGTTGATTGATGTGAATGGGGCGTCGGAGAAAATGCATGGCATCTGAGCGAATGCCAGCAGCGGGCGATTGAGGATAATGTATCGCCTCTTTACTTTTCACACAAATACACACACACACACACACACACATTGACGCAAGCAATGACCCCCAGTATGCGAGTGGAGTACTTGGTGCAAAAATATCCCACTGGAGTGTGCAGTTTGCCTTGAAATTGCAAACAATTTCATCGTGTGTGAAAATGTTGCCTTTCTCGGATAAGGATCAAAATTCTTACCACGGTTCGCGGTGCAGCAAAAAAGGGGTCTCTTTCCAGCGTTCGGCAAGGTACGAAACAAAAAAAAAACACACGATACAAAGAATAAATGCATAAGTTGATAGTCGCCCAAAGCAGCGAACGGCGACATCAATCTTTTCGGGCATCTTCAGGTTCGAGCGAGTGGCCCTCGTCAGCGAAAACCTTCGCGATAGGGATCAAGGGATCTGGCTTCGGCTGTTCTGCTGTTGCGGTGGTTTTATGCACCTTTCTTAAAATTTGTTGCTCCAGGTGCATCCTACAAATCGAGCAGGAGTTGGCCGCGGCTGGTTGGATTTGCTTGCGGGCAGGAATTGGCCGATTACTGCGATCGTATCGCGCACCGTCAGAAGGCATTGCTCCCGAGGGAACGGGCACCACCGTACGGGGCAAACGGGTTCCCACGACGTGGAAGTAAGCGTGGAGCCGACCCGAGGGCGGACCGGCGTTAAATTATAGTAATCATCGATGAGAGGAACGGTGCAGCATGATTTCATAAGGCGAAGATAAAGCACCACTAGACGGTTTGACAGGTTGGAACAAGTGACGACCAAACTCAGATCGATGGAAGGTCAGAACATTCTGGAGCTGTAAAGTGCTGGAACGGGTCCAGTGGGCTGCCAGAGGTTGGGCATTGGGCGACGGTCGATAAAATCGATGGAAGAAATGTATTCAAAACATAACAATTTTAAATATCTCCTAAAGAACCTCAGGACACACATCATGCAGGGGAGAGATTAAATCGCAAAGCGGTTTGGAGTGAAAGCAAAATGACGCAGGTATTGGTAGATTCTTTGAATTTGGTGTTCAAACCTGCATTTTTTGCATAAAGAACCGTATCAGTCAGCGAGTGGTTTTGTGCATCGTCTTCTTAATTAACCATTATCCCCAAAAAAAAGGGAAGCAATCTACCACACACCACTACCTGTTGAAGATAAACGGTGTGGCAGAAGTTCGGACAACGTACGGTCGGGTAGAACCAGTATCGAGCCCGCTCCCTCTACGACGGCCTGATTGCTGATGGTTCTTTCATCAAGCGCAGAAGACCACGACAGCGCTTGTCTGCACCGAAACCGCACTGCTGCAAATCTTACTGCTCCTGCTAAGAACGAGTAGAAAACTTCCCGCCTGCATGAGTCTTCACCGAAAGACAAATGGTAATTTCTCCAGCTCAACGCCACACAATAAGCGTTCTTCTCCGTTAGAATGAGTTCATTGCAAAACAAGGGAAAAAGAAGAACCCAAAGATCAAGCAGCAAACCGGTAAAGCTCGAAAGCCTTTCTCTTTGCGAAGTTGGTTGTGACGATTCGTAGCGCTCCTGCCGAAATCTGCCTGCAGTACACACCGTCCTCCCATTAGCCGGGTGCACTTGAGCGAAGTTCATAATTCGAAACAGAAGAGAAATAACTCATCGAAAACCAGTGGGGTGAGAATTGCGGGGAAGCGGCGTGGTATATCCGGCAAAGGTCTCTTCTCTGTGTACCCCAAACCTCGAACTCAAAATCGGATATCCCATCGGGTTACTTCTAGGGCTTTCTTTGCCATGCTTGGGCGAAGCCTTTGTGCAGTACGGCGACGATGATGATGATGATGATGCTCTGGTGGTTTTTCATAATTTTGTCTCCACGGTTGTCGGTGTCTTTGAACATTTTGGAGATGAAGAAAGGAGCTCCACCACCTTCCGCAGTTCAAGCCACACACACACACAGCACACTGCCGGTATCAGGTAGGAAAGATGGTTGCCGGACCATCGCCATGTGTCTTTTGTTTGTTTGGTTTTCGTTCACCGGAGCGTTTAATCCGGTATCATACACCGAATCGGGTGGGGGTTGAACGGTGGAGAGGAGGAAAAATTGTCTCCGTAACTGTATTAGCTTGCAGCGTGGAAAGATTTAATGCGACTTAGAAGGCATGGTATGGAAGTTTTAGACAAAGTTGGGACACGGGAGCATACGCTTTACACTTACGCAAAAGAAATTGTCGCTCCTAAGGGTTGAACGTTTCTTATGGATGGTATGTGCTGAAGCGTTTTGTACAAAATAACCTCCGGAACGGTGTATTTGAGACAAAACTGATTTAATTAACAAACAACCCATTTTAAGGGTTGATGATTCATGGTAGAATTATATTAGATCATAGGAAACTCAGGAAACTGTTGTAACTCAAAAATCCAGCAGAACGGACACTATATAATTGATGTGAATAATATGAGAAATAGCAAAATGGCTTCCGATGAAACCAATTTGACCCAAATTATTCTGGCTTTCGGTTACGCTTGGGTTTATACTAATGTTTCTATGCAATTAACGTTGGAGCAAATTTTGATAAAGATGAAACATATTTGCATGGTTGAAATAACTCAAATGCATTTTAAATTTACGTACAACATCACCAAACAAATGCCCTTAGACAGTGAAGCCATAACCACTTCACTAAATCATTGGACGATTGGGCTTGCCGGCTGCCGTATGCTCGAGCAAGGTGCAGACGGATTCATGTTGTGCTCGTGCTTTGGCTTTGTGGTCGGCACCGCATTGCATATCAACATGTCAGCTTTACGGATTACGATTAGCATTATACGCTGGATAGCACGCAAAACAAGAACGCAAATAATCGCGCTGTTCAAATGTTTGTTCACACTCCGCCGCCCAATGCCGATGACCCTGCGGTTTCCCGACCATGGCGGCCTGTCCTCTAAGCAAAAATAAAAAAAAAAAAACTGAAACAATACAGCAAACGATGCTGCTAATCTGTCCCACTAAGAATGCCAAAGAACAAAAGAAACCCAAAAGAAACCCAATCAACCCACTCAGCGTGCGCCAGCAGCACGAGCAGACCACAAAAGCACGGGGCGCATACGGGGGCGTCTCTCTATTAGCGATACCGCGTGCGGCACACAATCATTTTGGATTATTTGATTGGCAGTTAAAATCGCGATCTCGTTGAACTTAAACTGTTATTAATTACCACCGCACCGCACTTACGGATTCTCCTGTTGTTTTCTCGCTCCCGAAGCGAACACACGTTACCACACACTAAATCCCTCACGGTAACGGAAGCTCATAACGTGGTGCTCGTGTTCTAGCACACGAGCGTGCGGATGTTCAGTGCCAACTAGTCACCGCACCGCACACAAGATTAGGACAGATTAGCGAGGCGAAGAGCAAAACGGTGGTGCAAAGAAATTGACAATTCGCTAGCGACGCTGGGACTCAACTACGTTTGTTGTCCTTTTTCATCCAATGCTCAATATCTCATCGAAGCTACAAAAAAACTGTCCTGAATCCTTTTACACCAAATTTCTGTCTCAGCTGAAGTATTGTTTCAGAAATTGCGAAACGTAAAGTAAAAGACTTGTTCACAGTTTCTCATCTTTTCCGATCTGTAAAGTGAGCCCCCCCCGTGTAAAAAGCATTGCTTTCTGGTTCACAAAAACCACACTCACATACAAAACATAAATTGAGATAACTCTTTCCGTTCCGCAGTTGCAATGCTTCCGAAACTAAATCGAACGGGCGTGATCGCGCGATTGAAAAGAATATTTGTGCAGAATTAATCCGGTTGCTATGAAGAGGGACGCCCAGATTTGTGGGAGTTTCGGGTTTCGGGGATCTTATCGCCGTTTTACATATGTTTCGTTGCCTGGCTGTGCGCATGAGGAGAAAGGAACCGGTACCCGCCAGAAAGCTAAAACCGGGCCGCGGATGAGAACCGTAGAGGAACGGCGATCGACCGATCGGGCAGGTCCGCGACTGTGTCGGAAGGCCTCTGACGAAGATGCCGGGAAGTGGGAAACCACACTCGACGGAACCTGCTCCGAGCGCAAACCGGTTCCCAATCGCGTAGAGCTTAATCAGCCGTAAGTGCCCGCGCTTGTCTGTGTATGTCTGTGTGTGTGTGTGTGTCACAATGTGCCGAGAGAGGGTGTGAAGTTATCTCAGAGCGAACCAAAAGCCATGCGGAAGTAGAAGGTGTGGCGTTTGGTAGCAGAAAATTGGGAGCGAAGATGAAGCTGAATATATATGCCGATTCGATACCGATTCGTTCACGGGGTGGAATGCGGAGGGGCGAAGAGATGGCTCCAACTCTCAAGTGGCAAATGTATGATTTAAAAGCAATGTGTGTCGGGGTACGATTGTGTTTGTGTGTGAGGGTTATTTGAGGCGCATTAAAGATGGGTCGCTGAACCGGCCTAGGCCGAATGATGATGCTGCTGCTGATCAACCGCTTCTCTCCATCTCGTATCCTCTCTCGCCTTCTCTTCACTACCAATGGAATGCAATATTCAATATTCCCCCGCGGAAGCAACCTGTACCTTTTTTTCTACGAAAATTCGAAGAATCGCAAAAGAATGGGCTAGCCAACACAGCAGCCTCCATCAGCTCACAGTGGCTTCGGACGGACCAGGTAACACGATTGGCCGGTTCCGTTCCTATTCTCCTGAGATTTTGCCCCATCAAGACACTGACGGTGAGTGCGCTAATAATAGATTTCGACGGAGGCTTTCAGGTGGGCCTTCTCCATCCCCTTTGGTGGGCCTGCGGGCGTTGGGGTTCGATTTCGACCAAGGTTTGCAGCAATTTGTGCCAGCAACTGGGCTGTTGGAAGTTGCAAATCAGGGAAGCGTCTGACGGTGCTAGTGCCCGTCCAACCGGTGGTGAGACTTGCCAAACACAGATCACAACCTAAACCAGCATGCACAGTGTGAGTTTGGGGAGGGGAACGTCTTGTTAGAGCTTGTTTCTTACAAATAATCGCAACGCAAAAGATATACATCTCCACACACCGACACCCACACGCACACGTACGGAAGCGCTATCTCCTTATACATTTGATCCGAAACCCCCCCCCCCCCTCCAACATATCTGGCAGGGTGGCAGCCAGAGTGAAACATTCATGATGGTATATTTTGCTGAAGTTAATCGAGCGTAAACCAGCAACCCGGGGGAAGTACACGGAGGGCCAGCCGCAGAAATCACGCCCGAAGATGGCAGACGACGGTGACGGCGTTCCCGGCCGTAACCGACCACTTCCTTTCAAGTGCCGGTCGTCGGTCGAAAGCGAGATGCAAATGATTGCTAAGAAAGGCGGTAAGAAAGCCCCAGATACTCACTCCCGTGCCGAAATACGGCGAGATATGCGGGTTTCGGCGCCGTACAAGTGCGCCCAAGAAACGCTCGTTGTACGATGAGGGTTTGACTTTGGGTGGGGCGGAGGGGGTGCAGGAAGCAGCAAGGACGAAAGCAAAAAAACCTCACACACACACCGCTCTGGTACTGAGCTGGTGGCAAAGGCAGGTCCTTCCCTCTCGGTGAAGCATGCATCGAGCTATGAGCAGATAATTACGTCGTTAGCATATCCTTTTCCTTTTCATTGGCCTTGCTCGCCTTCGGAGGGCAAACTCCGAAGGGACGTTTGAAGCGGCCTGTCCGCAGCGAACCGGATGTGAGTGTTGAGCTGGGGAGGGGGGGATGGGGCGGGGTTGTTTGTTGTTAGTGCCCGGGTGTTGCACCGAGGCCATTTCTTCGCATCCTGATTACGCCCTGAATGCCGTCAGAGTACAAAAATTGTAAACGTACCAGGCCCACATCGAGGGTGGGGTGGGTCGGTAGTGGAGATGCGCCGGTCTGAGAATCAGTTACATTACACCGGATGCTGTGTACCGAGGTCGGTGCCGGTAGGTGCATAGGCAAAATAACACCTTTCACGGCCCCCTTTGGTTTCTGCTCTAACCGTACCCGCCGTCGCTTAAGTTCAAAGGGAATCACTCTGCTACGGGTTTGATGTTGTCGTTTAGTGTGTGTGTATGTGTGTGTATGTTCCCGAGCGTACACTAGCACAAGGTGTCCTGGGTGAAATGTGATTCTCCAGTGAGCTGGATGGTTGCTGTACAACAAGATGGCTTTTATGCAAAGCAGCTGCGAAGACGACGACGACGATGCGCACCAAACTTGAAGGCAATCATGTTGGTTCCTTTGCCGACCGCCGGGGACGATCATTTCTCTATATCTTTCGAACCTTTCCACCACGTATCGTGTGGGAATGCTATCGTCGGCGGGTACGCGCTCGGTTTGGTAGACACATATTTTATGCACGTGCAAGATGCTCTGCTTGGCAAGCCATACAATGACCCTGGCAGGTTGACGTTTGCGTCACTATCGTCCGTGCTTCTCCTGTTACAGCACATCGGGTCGTGTTTATGCTGCTTCGGAATCACACGCCAGAGCGCGTCCTTTTAATAGCAAAAGCTTCAGTCTGTGTCTGTGTCTACCACCGCTCGCTTACCGCGCGTGCCACCGTGTGGCCGTTGTACGTCATTAGTTTCTTATTTATAAACATGCATGAACTGCAGACGCAAAATTGCTACCCACGTGCGATACTGCACAAATCCAGATACCCAGCCAGGGGGCAGCGGGTCAGCTTTGCGTGGGTAGGGGGAGGAAAAATGGAACCCTTTTTTGCCGGCATTCTAAAGGCATTCTCCAAACAAGCGACATATTCCACCTCCTACTAGTACTGCTACTACTATGTGCTAATTAGTCCAAAAAGGGGAGCATTGATTAAAATTGCATTCACACGTTTTGACCCCTCGTTCGGACTGCATATTAATTTAAGCGCAACACACAAAAGTGCACAAAACGACGGTAACGGAGCGGGTAATCCGGAGGCTGTATTGTGATTTTCACTTACTTCCGGCCGTGCTAAATAATTGTCTGTCATATGAGGCTCACATACCCACGACAAACCGGCCCGACCCTGTCTGTGCGTGTGTGTGTGTGTGTCTGTGTTCTGGACTTGCGCTGATTTGTCCAAATAATTAACAAATTAGCTTTTCCCATTTGCAGGCTCAGTGTGGACCACATTGTGTCTCATTTGCCCGCTGAGAACAGTGTGTGACATCTGGGTGTATTATTACCGCTGGTCGCGGACGGGTGCGAAGCCTATCCCCTCCCTTGATGGCGCTCACACTAATTATCCTACTGAATGATAGATCGTGCAGACAGAAATAAACTATCACAATTATCAAAACCCATCACCCTGAACGTTACGGCAGTGTAATGACTTCCATGATGACAGTGAAGCTATTGGTTTGCACCGGAACATTGGTTGTAAATGTTCGTAATCAGCTAGTTGATAGTGGATGTGAAACTCTTCCGTGTTTCGTACGGTTTTGTGCAGTTCCATGATAACTCTCCGCAAAAATAGCTGGATGGTTTTAGCTACCCCATCGCTTTTGTGAAGTAACCACTTTGATACAGACGAACAATTGTGAAAATTCCATGGAATTTGGAGGATTCTTTAGCTTTGAGACAAATTCGACCTTGATAGCAGCAGCATGCCATTCCAGAACTACCTTATAACAATCGCAACTGACCAAATATGGCCAAAAGAAGACTAGGAAGAAAGACTCTTCTTTATGTACGACAATAACCGGTTTTTCAGGCATTCCTCGATGGAAATTTCGAACATTATTGTAGTTCATGTAATTAATGCTGCATTGTCTTCATGCCAACCCCGCGTTCTTCAATATCTGGCATCGCAGCTGGCGGTCCTTAGTTAAATTTGTTTGTAGATCTATTGATGTCTGTCCACCATCCACCACAATTTACTTTCCTAATATTTGTTAATCTCTCGAATCACTGCTGATTTGGCAATTACGCTTCTCTAGCGAGTTTCGAAGCAAGATCATTTTTCTTCGTTATATTTCCATTGGATCCTGAACTGCAAGGGCAGCTCTCGATCGAATCGTACCAATACACATTTGGTCACACTTTATTGATTTTAATATATTTCCTGTAAGTAAATAATTCTATATGCGTTCATTTTGCGTCGAATTCAATAGGATCATTGCTGGCTTTAACCAGCTTTATACGACACACGCCAAGATGTTTGCAGTCCACAAAGGCAAATACTTGCACATATCCTCGCTGGTGGATTGTACAGTTGTAATCCGACGATCAACATGTCGCAGTTTGCCAAACTGTCTGATAAGATTATTTGGAACAGCATGCATAATTAGAACCTGCAAATGCTTGCCATATTTGACATGTTCCTCCGGAGCTTCTAATTGCTCCGCGCTAGCTGCTCGCATCGCAAGTTCTAGAAGACAGTCTAAATATATGGATTTAGGGCGTGATATCGACAGTGTGCGAGATTTTCTCCGACCCTGCTCGGGGCAAGATGCAGAGCAGCAAGCTAAACCCATCCCACAGATACTCACACCCACAATCCGCGCGGGTTAAACAAAGAGATATCTTGTTCGTGGTTCATTTGTATGACATCTAGCACAATCAGCGCTATCCAAGTGTAATGGTGCGGTGTCACTGTCTTGTTATTGAACAGCGTTTATGTGTGTGTGTTTCGAGCGTTAGTCGCAAACAGAAAGGACGAATATAAGGAGCGAACGATTCGGCGGATTACTTGTGTCAGCTCGATCGATCGATAGGGAGATTATACGGTAACGCTTTTCCCGCAGCGCTAAGCGCCTGATGGCCATTGAGGCGAAAACACACAAAAACTGTTGACTCGTTTCGCGTGTAATAAAATGCTACATAATTTTCGGCATCTTTGACAGGAAGGTGCCGAAAGGTCGTAGGATGCAGGCAGCACGCGTAACAGCCCTGCCCGCGTTGCGATCGGATGCTGACCTCGATGGTTGCTCCGGTTCAACACACGTTATGGACAGATAATCGTTATTAAACGTGACATATCATCTGACGTACATGGCGGTGAGCGACCAAGCAGACGGTCATTGAACGATGGATGCTTCCATCTGTCCTTGGTGTCGTTGTCGTCGTCGTCGTCGTCGTTGTCGTCGTCCTCGTCGCAGAAGGATTCGATGGCTGAAATGGTAGCTTGCGCCCCGTATGAGCCACCCACACTCACACGCCACACACTCTCGTACATTCGCTTCCACCAGCCTACCTCTTCTAAACCACCCCCATAACGCTATCCTTCCCATATTTCACCGGTTTGCTGAACACCGTTTTCCAACACTGAGCAACATGGGATAAAGATTGGAATTTGATGCTTTTCTCGGCGTAATCGCACGTCGTGCAACAGGCACTACACAGGCGCCTCACACGTGCCTTGAAACCACTGCCGAAACCTGCGCGAGAGTTGGGCTTGCGGGTGCCGAATTCAAACTGAAGGATGGGCATGCTCTGTAGCGATCGTTATCGATAATCGACGCCGCACCGGTAATACGAGCTTTGTTGTGCACTTGCTACAAAACTTAACACCGGTAGAGTTACCATAAGAGATGCTGCTTCTGGATCGTGTAGCAGCAATGCAATGGAATGGACGATGGAACACCTCCAGCTGAAGCAAATCGACCTGGAAGCGGGTTGTTTTCCGTTTCACTATTGCTAGCTGTTTGTGCGGTGCAGTTGTGCGGAGTTCTACTTGTTAGAGCCGGAGTTATTGCTATATGTGGTAGCTGTTATTTGTTTTCGATACTTTGAAAGTATTCAAACAATTTCCATGAATCGAGACAAACAAATCAGACCGATGGAATCGTGTCAAAAACATGTTTTTCTGTTGTCGCAGCTGTCATTGCGGTTCGTCCAATCAAGAGGTTCAACAGCAGAAACCCGTTAAAAAAAATACAATATTAAATTTTTGATACAATCCATTAAAATGTTCACGTCACGGGCTAAGAACGGTACCGTTGAGTGATTTTAAATTGTTATGAAGAAACCGTCTTGTTCGCCGTGCAAAAAAAAAGATTGATATATTGCCCAGCTCGTCAGCAGAAGCCGTCGACGCTTGAAACGAATCATGCACTAACGAATTCTTTCAAGTCATCAATCGTCCTCACAATGTGATTTCCTTTTTTTTTCTTTTTCATCCATCCCACTGCTAGTGGTGATAGTAGTTTCGTTACCACGCTGCGACAACATCTCCATCACCTTCCTGGTGTATTTTCTTTCCTACGTTCAGCACCACCACCGCCTTCGCATCCCGATCTACAGGGTGTAGAAGATGGCAAAACTGGCTGATCATTGGATGTCAATTTGTTGCCACTGTCAACGTAAATCCGCAAACTTTGGCTCTTCTTCCGTGCTCCCGCACCGGGCCGAGCGCGGGAACAGCGAAATCTTTTATCCGTCCGGGCAAACTATGCGAGTAGACGCGGCGAGGTGGGAATGATGATGGAGCGGTTGGTTGTTTTTCTTATTCCCTTTTCTTCAAATGCAATCTACATTACTTCGTTCCGGTTGCCTTCTTTCCGCTTTGCCGTACCAGGCCAAAGAAGACGTAGGACGCACCATCCAGTATGGTTGCAAAACGCCCTTT
>KB670724.1:1680335-1939409 GCA_000349105.1 Anopheles epiroticus
ATGCCTTTGGTTGAATGATGTTGGGGAAATTAATTTATTTCAGGATATGTATTTTTCATTTGAGTATTTCGAACAATTTAAAAGAGTAAAAAAAGTGAACATTATTTTATCAATTTTATCATGCTCTGTATGTGATGCAGTGTATTAAAGGAAAGCTTATTAACGGGAATGAGTAACATGTTACTTGCTGGAGATTTGTAGATAACGAAATCAGTTCACATGAATTTCATTTTGGACCATTTCACGTTAAGGAACGGTTGATATTACTATATCAACTATGTGATTAGAAAAATCCAAAACCATCTATAGTATCGTAATAAGAGCACTATAATAGCAGCGATAGATGTGGTTAAACAAAAGTAGAGCGTGAATTTAAACTATTTTCATATTAAATTTTGCATTACCTACGATTGGCAATAATTATTCATTTATTTTTCCAGCCCACGTTGCTTTC
This sequence comes from Anopheles epiroticus, assembly GCA_000349105.1. Lineage (NCBI taxonomy): Eukaryota > Metazoa > Arthropoda > Insecta > Diptera > Culicidae > Anopheles > Anopheles epiroticus. The sequence goes on from KB670724.1 coordinate 1,680,790, forward strand.
GCTATCATGTATCGGTTGTGCATTAATTGTGTTTAGAATTAAGGATAATCCATGCACCGTTCGAACAGATCAGACCGCATTGATCTTACCCATACCCATTGGTTATATAATGCTTTTTAGACAACCACTTTCCAGTTGAGCTACTGGAGTTGTCCCTCCCCTCCCCTCCCGTTAAAATAGAAAACGATGATGGATGGACCAATATGGAATCTGGATTGACGCAGGATTGGAAACAATCTCGCAAGTAGCCCTTCACGGAAGGTCACGTCCTTCCGGTGCGCAGAACGATTATAGGTTCTGCCACAAAGCGCTGGAAAGCGAATAGTTTTCACCTAGTGGATGGAATTTCCCTACCATCTTTTCTGGAGTGTTCATAAAGAACTTTCTTCATGCTCAACAGCTTCGCTCCTTTCCAAGGATCAAACAGTCCCATGATTCTACGGACCAAAGTTTCACCATACCATGGCAAATGCTAATAATTGTGTGTAAACTAATCTAAAACTTGGTCAACTGTTGTGTAACGGGACCCGGTGAAAGTTTCGTAAAACAAAGGCAATTTAGTGTGGCGAAAGGACTTGCATCTAACGATTTGACCGATGATCTTTCCAGCATGATGAATAGTATGCAGTTTGTGCCAGCGAATCAAGGCTGGGGCGGAAACTTTTGTCCCACGAAAAAAAAAAGGAAAGAAACACTCAAAACGATATAAACACAAAACCACCCATATTTCAAAGGCAATCCTTAGCGACTCATTTTTCAACTGTCCTTGGCGAGAGCGAACTCTTGAAGTGTGCTCAGCGTGAGCGGAAAGCGGCAATGACGCAAGAAAAAAAAAACCGGCAATGAAACAAAAGCCAAGCAAAAATACAACTCCAATTTACTTCGATCTGCCATCGCCATGGGGTTCATGATTCAGAAGACGTTTTTCGAAACGTGTCCATCTCGCCCTCTCGCTCTATCTCTCTCGGTCCTCTTGGCCCTCCTGGTAGAACCAAGCAACTTAAAGCTATTGCCCGCATGGAACCGTTCATTTCACTCCACGGCCGGGCGAGTGCAACCGAAGTTAATGGTGCTTTCGTAAAGTCTTTTCTTCGGCTCAAGTTCTGACCGTGGCTTTGTTTGTGACTGGGGAAGAATTTCAAGAACCCCGCGGGGATTATCTCGCCCTTTACTCGCCCCACTTGGGAGGCTGAGCAGGGAAGCGGCGGGGAGCTTCATCTGTGTAAGTGCAAATGTGTGTGGGTGTGTGTTTTTAAAAAGACTTTCCTCATCCTTCCCATCAGCAGGCGTTTATTTTTTAGTCGCTCCTTTTTTATTCCCATAAAAGCAGGAGCGCCACTCTTCTAGCGCAACCGGAGAAGTAGTCCTGCCCAGCCTTCGGCCACTCGACTAGTACTTGTGACGGTAGTCTCGGCGTGACGATGAGTACGCCAGCTGTCAGCTGAGGCTGGCTAGCGTGTTCGTAGCGCGTACGCGCGAAGTATAGCATAGCAATCTTTGTGCATACATTTTACTGTCCTAGCCGGAGCGTGGAACCCAGAGCGTCCCGAAAGTCAACGTGAGTGTAGGGGAGGGGAGGGGTAGGAGGCTGGCTGGGGATTAGACTGCTGACACGTCTCGAGCATCCTCCAACGATCTCTTCGGGCGGCAAGGCACGGCGCAATGTACTTGTCTGCCGCTGCTCCATACTGACATCGATTGAGCCGTAAAGAAATTTCAACTCACCAAGCACAATCTTGGTGCGAAGATTTCCTTGCGTTTGGAGAATTTGCGAGAATTGGAGGCTCAACTTTTCTCAAGATGCTACTCCACCTCGACCGAATAAGCTTGGAAATGGTGATAAATGAAGAATCATAAGCTTTCTTGTGGAAAAATGTTTCTACTTCGGCGAGTTTAAGTTCACTTCCGATCATGGCGTGGCTTCACCGTGTTGCGTGACAGACGAACACTCGCTATCCCCGATACACGTACATACATATTTTAGCTGCAGCCAACCACCCGCCGTGGATGCGTCTCCCGGCCCAACAATTGTGACAGTTGCTTAATTAAACTATCGTTTCGAAATGAATGCGCTAAGTTGGTGCTCGTTGCTTTGTGTTAGCGTAGCACAGGGGTAGGAGTTGTTCCTTCGGATAACAAGGCACTGGGGGAAGGGTTGACATATTTATTGCACAAGCTGTCCTGTTATCGCGGGCCCGCGGCCCACACGATCGCACCAATCGGACGGGGCGGCATAAATTAGAATTTTATCAAAAGCCTATTATCGGCAGCACCTTCGGGCTGTTTCTTTTTTCGTCGCCTTTTCCTTTTTCTGGTTGATACCAGCTTTTTCCGCTCGTTGAGAAACGGTTGCTCCTATTTTACCCTTATCCAGCCTATCTGGAAAACTGGGAAAAACGTCTAAAGGCAGGTCAATTTTATCATGCATTATGCATCGGTTCGAAGAAGCTTATCCATGTCAAGGGAGGACATTTTATGGAAGTACTCTATGAACGCACGGCAAACTATTGTAAGCCAATATTCCCATAACTCTACAAAACAAAATCGACAAAAAGAAAAATCTCCAAACCCACACGACATAATCAGTGCTCGGTTGTTGTTTCGTTACAATACACACACACATACACTCACCCACGCAGTTGGTTCAAAGGCCCGCATTTCGTTGTGTTCCGTTTGTGTCATCTTAATTAAAATGAATCCAGTGAATGAGACACAGTTGAAGCACGGAATCGAACAAAAAAAAACACACACAAAAAGCGAGAGGAAATTCATTTATAACCAATTTACTGATGCGTCCAATTAACACGACCACGTTATACACACTTCCCTCAGTTCTCGTTTCCCCCCGAAAAAGGACAATTGGTGCAGTGGAAGGGCACACACTGGCGATGGCTTTTCATTGTTTAAAATGTCAGTCGCAAGGCTCGGTAGTTCGACAATCGGAACCGTGCTGCCACATCCGGTCGCACCCACTCCGCTGGCTGCCCTCGCTGCACCGAATCCATGCGCAATCTACTTCCCCATTTTGGCTGTATGCGATACGTCGATGATTAATTATGAGCACGATAAGATCGGGTGACGGAAGGTAAATAAATGAATACAAGCGGCAGGCTGTGCGTCCGAACGCGTGCGCGATACAACGTTACTAATGGGAAAATGTTTGTTAAACGGTTCAAAATTGAGTTCAGATGTTGCAGCATTATCCCACAGACATTGACCGATATTGTAAGTAATTCTTCTTACTGTACATGTCAAAATATACATTACATTTGCTGCCGAATTTAGTTACAAACAATTTCCGTGAACTGAAAACGTAAAGTCGTATAACACGGTTGATAAAAAAAGATTCTATCAGCAAAGATCTGCGAGCGATTATGAAGCAATAAAACCATAATGTATCGTAGCTGCAAGTTAACAAACTACTACTGGACAAAGGTTTTCATTTGACGACACTTTGTTTGGACACTAAGCGATGCTGCTGCGAGATCTTATCTGTGTCCGCTTCTGTTTGTGTCTATGCTCTGAAAACCGATACTTCAAATCCTGAAAATATGAACCGACCGATCCATCCTGTGCCACGTTTCCGTTCAACGAGAAAGGTGGATTATCGTGTGTTTGTTCCGTAAATTGATCGATTCAATTCACATCCTCATCGCAAGCGGAACGCCAGCTCCATCCATCCCTGAGACCAGACGACACACAGTTTCTCGTGTGTGCTGCACCAGAGCGTTCGCTTTTTTTTCCCTCATATTACGTTTTTCTTTTACCGCACGCTCCTTATTTCCGGACTACCAGACGGGTCTTTGCTACCCATCAGCCTTCCCGAGCGTTCGTGAATGCACTTCATCATACGCCGGGTGGGGCGAGACAGGACAGGCCAAGACGGCAGGGTGCGACAGGACTGAGGCACATTTAAGCTTCATATTCCTGCTTGCAACCTGAGCCTGCACGGACTAACCTTCTCGCCTACAACCCAATTCCACCCGACCTCTGCCCCCTTCGCTTCACTGACGCGCAACCGATTTTCTTTTTCGATTTCGCTATTATGCCGGCGAAAACCTACCACATCCCAGAGCGGCAGGCTTTGTTCATTTCGTTGAAGAAACCGATCCATCAAACCGTGCCGTAGAATGAACCCGTGACTGGGTAAATAGTTGAGAAAAATAAAACGCCCTCCCCACGGTAACGCGCGTCCGATCAGCGAAAACTCAAGCCGAGAACGATGGACGAATGAGAACAAATCAATAAAATTGTTGACATTTCGTAAGCCGTGCGCGCGGCGCAAAAAAACATGAAATGAAAATATATATGCACCCGGTTCGCCTGCCCTCTGCACCCCGGCACCGATCCCAAACGGTACAGCCGGTGGCTATGAACGGATGTAAAAGGAACGCCACGGGCCAAGGCGACGGGGAGCTGCTGCTGCTCGGAACGAGTTTGCCCGATTGGAGTTGCCGGCTTCCATCGTCGGCAAAATCGATTCACAATAGTTTGCATGATGAAGGATTATTTTTTATCGCACCGAGTGTTTTCACCGGCTCCGGATGTGCGCTTCCACGTTGTAAGGTAGGCAAGGAGAATGGAGGCTATTTTTTGCAACCTTTTAAGCGAAACCGGAAGGATTACCGGGTGGCAGAATATAAACCAACCGTGGCAGAGAACACGGGACGTACCGAGCGTGTAGGACTGGGCAGATGGCGTTAAACCACAAACAACGGCAACATAGCGTGAACTGGGTGCAAGTAATCCAACCTCACTGTAGGGTTTTACGTTCGAAGGTAGCGGAAATCGGCTAATGATCGTATCCGGCCTCCCGTCGATAAGGAATGTTCAGCAGTGTACCGCGGATTTGTTTCTGTTTTTGAGGGATTTCGTACTCGTTCCTGCTGGTTTAATTGCATGGTTTTGGCTAGTTACACGTTTGATCGATCTATTGCAGTTCTTGATAACCTGGTTTTCGGTACTCAGCGGATAAACATCCTGCTGACAGTGATTTCGGCAAAAACCCCACTTGTTTTGAAGGTGAGATCGTATCGTCCATGATTTGTTTTTTTTTTTTAGATTAAATGATTAAACGGCTCTTAAAAGAAAAAAGAAACCACGAAAAACTAAAACGCTAAGATATCGAAAATGTCATACGAAACACTATCCTTATATTCATGCAGATATGAAATTAAAAAAAACTTCATACCACTTCCATTGATGCCGAATGAAATCCATAACTATTCCAGGAATCACTTTATTTTGCAATGGGTTAGTAATGCTACCCTCTTACCAACGATGAGCATAAAAATGCATTCTAAATACCACTTTACGCCACCACGGAATGGGTACCTAGAATAAAGGAACGAAATAGCACCAAGGGAATGATAGTGAGTGCGGCAAAACTTCACACTACACTTTAAACATGCTTACTTTTGCCACAAAAAAATCGAAAACGAGAGAACGAGAGAGAGAGAGAGAATGACTGCAAAGTTGGTAAGGATTGGTGCAGAGTTTTCATTTCTTCGCTATAAAATTCACACCGTGCGTTCTTTCCACCACCTTCCTATACGACACTGCCTTGCTAGCACCATCGCTCATGAATCCGGTTCCGGTTTATTTGCTGCAACATTTTCTCCGCTCACCGTGCATTTATAAAGGAAATGCAATCACAACCGAACTGCAGCGTGTGGCGCATTCGATGGTAAATCGTGGCAGTGGGTTTCATTTTTTTCTCACTCACCGCTACCGAGCACGAGTAATGAGTGTTTGGCGCTGGTTGAAGTGTGAGAAGAAGGAGTGAAAACAGGGGCCCGAAGCAACGACGTTGGGAAGATGTTAATAAAGCTCCTACTCGACTTGCCTCCGTATCGAGAGAGGATGCCGGTCGCAAACGCAAATTGATTCGCGCAATGTGTTAATTAATTTATTTCCCCTTTCCTTTTGTTTGCCCTCGGCATAGCCGTGCCCTTCCGTACACTGTTCTTTGGAAACACTTGCAATACGCTATAATGTGATTCCGAATGTACTGCGAGCGCCCGGTTCTGTACCGTCCCAGTTGCAGAACAAAAAGTTAAAGTTGGTGCTACTGAATGGTTAACGTGAAACGAGCTGCGCAACGAACTGTTCAAAATTTCCCAGAGAATGGCAACTTCATCGCCATGATATCGATACTTTGCGGGGAAACAAGCAGATCGGCAGATTGGATCTTTCGCAGGCGGAAACTTTTCCCGATGCCTAATTCACCTCCGGTGGAAATGTAATTGAAATTGAAGTCTACACCGACTACTTGCCAAATGGGGCCTTGGGTGTGTGTCTGTGTGCGTGTTTGTTGATTTTTCGCCAACCCAACCCATCCGAGGAAACTGGCGTACAAAAGGACAGAAATATTAAATCTAGTTGCCACCACATCACCCCTCCCATCCGGACAGGGAGAGAAGCGCGTTTGTTGCGTTGGCTTGTAACAGCGTCATGAGCTTTTCTTGTACAGGCTTTTCCCACACAAAGGAGTGTATTTCTGTACGATACAGTAAGCAGTACCGGCAGCGAACAGCAGCCACTCAATTAGAAGGAAATTTCCTTGCAATTTTATCGCTAGCACAAAATGTAATTTACCCATGCTTTTAATAATGCTGGTGGGTTACGTTTTGGGCGGGCTGCCTGCCGGGTCTTTCGAGCATGATGCTACGGTACGGTGGTTTTACGAGCAAACTCGGGCAAAAGATGAACATTTTTTCCCGTTTAAAATAATGTCCTTTTCTTGATAAAAAGTTAACGGCATTTCACTAAGTTTGCGGCAATATACACATGTGATAAATCTATTGTATTTTACACTGTATTTTTTTATCCCCCATCAAGCAACAAGGATCTCAGGTTAAATCAATTTATCGACCCCTTCAATCGCTGAACAACAGTTGGCAAAAATACACCAAATCAAGAAACATAAGGAAAATACTAAAACAACCTTACCGTCCAGCCGTTGAGCGGTCTGTCTCCTTCAGTGTGATTCAGTAGGAAGAAATCTAGCAAGTCATCAGAACTACTGCCGGCAGAATGCTCGGAAGTAAGTTAGTCTAAAGTCGCACCAAACTTTCAACCAAACTTCATTAGTATGCGAGCAGGGCACTCCTTTCGCACTCGCCACCTATCGACAAAGTTTACGATGAAGCCGTGCCGGTACTTCTTGACAAGAGCGGTACGAATTTTAAAGGAAGCCTTACCATTGATCTAGCAGAACTGAGGTACCATTTGGACCACGGTTTATCCAGCTTGGTAATAATTGAGCTGAATAACGAGTAATAGAATTGTAGTAATTGGTTCTGCAAGTGCAAACTGCTCTCAATCTTGTGCAGATAATTTAAAAAATTCAGAATAAACTGCTGTATTCAAATTGTAAAATAATTTAGCGCAATACAACGTTTATGTTACACGTTTTGCAGTCTTTTGTTTACCTAGTATAATAGGGCTTGCTCGTGTAAGGCTTCGGAAATTAATTAATGTACCCAACCCGGCGTGGGAATAAATTTTCCAACGAAGATTTCCTACCCAGTTCACCTTTGCAATGGATCATTTGTTTACGGTACGTTTGATTAAGCAACAAAAGTGGTTATAGGGCGCTGCCTGAGCCCAACCCACATAATCGTCAGATGTTAGATTTAGGTGCTTCTCATCGAATGAGTGTTCCGTTGCCACAAAGTCGCTTTGCCTCCAGGTCGAACTCCTCGCGCTGTTTCATAGAGCTATGAGAGTGTTATCGGATTCGTGAATATCAAGTGAAAAGTTACGCGCACCGAACAGGCTAATTGTGGAAGCGTTCAAGAGGTTAGGATCTAATTGAAATGCCAATTTCGTCAGTCATCCAATTATCGTCCGACCGGTTATGATCCGTAGTACTTCCCGCTCGATTGTCCGTCTCCTACTCACTGTTATGCGATAGCCGCCTGTAGGGTGTGGTTTCGTTGGTACGGAGTGATAAATACTTGATGTTAATTCCAACGCTCCAAACAAAAAAAACGGGAACAACCGAACAGTTTTGACAATGCTGCTCCGGCACAGAATGTAGAGTGTTAGAGTTTATTAGCTATGGGAACGACGAAAAAACGGGGGACGAAACATGTTTGGGGGTGGGGAAAATATAATTGGTATCCGCTTGCTTCATTTGCATAGCCCATGCACCTGCGGGGAAAGTGTGTTCTTTATCCCGAAACGACATAAATAAAAGCAGAATAATTAGTATCGGTTGACGTTGCTTTTCGTCCAATTAAGGTGCTGGACTATCGAAGAAAAGTAATGATCTATGAAACACGTAATTGTTTTATTAATATGATCAATCATGTTCTATTCGTTACATCAATAAGTTCTGTACATTTTCCCCAAACTCCTGAACAAGTTAGACACACAGCATCAAAAACTAAATTTGGGTGACATATGAAATTTAAGTTGAGCTCTCTAAAGTGCTGAAATATTGCAACGAAAGCCACAACAAAATTTGAACAAAAACCCATGCTCTAGCCCTTTCAAATCACTGTGCCGTATTCTAATGGGCCGTTCATTGAATACTGCGGATCGACAGGTTGCCAACTGTCAGACATTCGTCTATTGTTTTATAATATTTATTCTTTGCTTTGTTATATCGCTGTATTGTTGGCTGACTGTGAAATCCTCCGCGTTGCTTCCCTTTTCCAAGCAATTAACCACCAATTGAGCCAAGGGTGTCTGCTTTAGTTACACCCACTTGCGTGCATTCAACGTGCCCACTGTCAGTGTACAATGCTTTGGGAGGGGCGTGGGCTTCAAACTTCCGGATGAGACCAAAAAAAAAATGCAAAAGAAAAAAGTCAACCTTCCGGCCACGCGCTGCCCCTCCTCTAACTAGACTGTTAGCGGAATAGCTAACCGAAACTAATCCCGCTATTTTTTTCTCTCTCTCTCTCTCTCTCTGTACAGCATCATCGCTGACCCCAGATCGGAAGGGAACTTCCGGCCGATGCGACGTTCTGTTCGGTGTTAGCAAAGTCGTGACTTTTCACAGTACGTGACTCGCATCGATGATGTTCCAATTTTGATCCTGCAACTCGGGCCGCTCCGTACGGCAAAGGGATTTTGTGGTCCACTTTTGTTACGTTTGTGCAGGAATAAGGGTGGGGAAAACATCGAGCAGGTCGTCGTTCAGGTGGGAAAACTGTTCCAAGCTATGGGCAGCAATAGCGGGTTGGGTCGCAAAGGTCGTATGGTGTGATGAGTGCGACGATCGGACTCCGATCAACACATCATGTTTTGGCGATGTTCGAAAAACTTGTTCACAACAAATGGACAGCTGTGGCATGAGCGTCACGGACTTCGATTTACTGATAGCGATAGCGGCGCATACCCGCGCACAAGGCATCCAAAAACAATTGTAGAGAACAATTTGATTTAAGTGCTTCCTGCGACAATTCATTCCAGCGCGTGCCAAAGAAGCAGAAAAAGAGATCAAATGTTTTTTTGAATCTTTGTGTGGCAAAGACCTTAAGGGTTTATTAGAGTAAGGTAAAAAACGGTAAAAATGCATTGAGGCTTGGAAAAACTGTCATCTGGTTATTCAAATATGTTCAAAATCAAATGCCGCATCAGAAAACAGAGGTAAGTAAGTTCTTGTTACGAATACTTGGTTGCAAAAAGAGGAGTGGAAATGTAATGCTATCCTCTTGCTAGAAGAAACCCCGTGGGAAAGTTGTGGTAAAATCATTTTGGCAAAAAAACATTTGATTCTATAATTTAAATGTTTGGAGTTTTCCGTGAGGGCCTGCCCGTTGCTGTCAAATAAAAACAACTTTTCAGTAACAAAAAACTGAATCTGGCATGAATATAGCTTCTTTCGTACATTTTGAAAACATGTAGAATGGATTGTTGCAAAGATTCAAGAAGTGAGATTAGAAAATATGTTTCTCGTGAAATAGATACCATTGAACATGGTTGCATGTACAACTTAACCTGAACATGTTTTTTTTTTCAACTTAAGATAGCCTTAAATGCTGATCTTGAACCCGAAGTACGACAACATTTATTGACCAACACAAAACAATTATTTATTAATAATCATCCAAAATCCAAAATCGAAAAAAAATAGCCATCCAAAATCAGCAAAACAAATCTCGCAAAGCGTTTCAGCACTCACGCAAAACAGCATACATACCCGGTTAAGTGAAACAGTTCCATTTGATCCGACAATGATTCGCTTCGCGAAAGTGGCACGCCGAGACAAAGAGCGTACGTGGTTGGCCCATTTTCTGTTGGCCGTCGATCTCGCGTAACATTCAGCCGCGGAGCAACGAACTCGATGAACTTGAAAAGCGTGGAGTCTTTGCCTCCCTCCCTCCCCTCCCTCCCATCATCACGCCACAAAATCCGACAAATCGACAGAAATATAGGACAAGCGGAAACAAGTACCCTAAACGGGCAGGGGCGGCTGTGCGCGGTGTCAAATTGCCGCCAAGGGATTAACCGTTAATTTCGTGCCAAAGACGCGCAAGGGGCACCCAAGCATGAACAAAAAACGCTCGCGATCGAGCCTACGTTTTGTCTTTTGCCGGCCGGAGAAGCTTCTTGACGTTTTATGAGCCTCAAGCGATGTGCATTCGTTGGCCGGTGACGGAGAAGGACCTAAAGCAAGCTGGTAAAAAAATAACACGGATGGTAATGAGCAGTCTTTCATTACTGCGCGATGGGAAATGGAAGTGTGTGTGTGTGTATGTGTGTGAGTGTTTATTCGGGTGACAATTTTTGGTTGGGCTGCCAGAAATGAAAGGCAAATGAATTTATCGCACTCCCTGCCCGGAAGGCCTCTATCGCCACCTTTCTGGCTCGCTGGTGGTGTTTGGGTGGGAAGGTAATTTAAATTTTCCACTCCACTTTGGCAAACATTAATTCGAGCATGTTGTCCAATGCCGAGGGTGCCGAACCAAGGCCCGCCGGAACAAGCCACCGGAAATCTGTCAATTTATGTACGCGAAATGCGTTGCCGTCGCGACGATTACTGAACTTGTGCGCAAATGGTAGGCGAACGTTTTTCCATTGCGAACATTCGAAAGGTTGTAATGGGGGTTTCCACGCTCCGCGTTCGTTGTTCAGCGCCGGTTATCGAGCAGGTTGCAAGGCAGTGGGAGTGTAACTTTACAGAAAGTAATCCTCCGTAGCACAGGTGTTGGACTGTCGTTTGATATTCTGCCCGCGTCGATGGAGCTTGTTTTTGCGGGCAATTTTATTTTTACTCCGTTATAATCCAGTACAGCGCCCACGATGGCTTCCCTGCTGCCTAAGCGTCTTACTTAGCACAGAACGCCATGCAATCGGGGACGGGGTGGGGTGATGTGGAGGACGCAGGGAAACCTTTCTCAGGTCTGCATACCAGGCTCCCATTAAGTCTCCCCACCAGCCCCCGGAATGGATACGACTGTGGCAAGCACACCAAGGAACCACCAGACTTTCCAACGTCGAGAGCGAGAAGGCAACTCGAGCACAGGGCGAAGGAAAGGGCTACATGCTTTAGTTATTTAAATATTGCTCGCTCAGTAAGAAGGCATTGTTATTACGTGATGGTCCTGAAGTCGATCTCCATTTCCCTGCCATCGTCAGCGTTCGTACCGTGGATTGCATAACGCGCCCGCTCAGAACTCACTTCCGACCATGAGGGGGCGGGTTGGTGAGAGGACCGGGAGTGCAATAGGATACGGAACACTGACAACGGGCCCTGCTGTCAGGACGCAAAGGCGCAGACGAGCTGCGAGGTGGCAAATAAATGCACACACGCTCTGAGCATGGCGATACAATCGTATTTGCAATTGAAACGAACTGGAAGCAATTTGTTCCTTTCGACCGATGAATATGATGCCGATTGCGCAACAACGGGCGACCTGTTTCACGCGGAAGGTGTGCGGCCATTATGCTGCTGGTACGCCGTGTCGGTGGTGGGATGGATGTTGTTGACGGGAGAAAGTGGAAAAAAGCAGAAATACAAAACCATCGGAAAGAACGTTACAATTGAATAATGCAACTGGGTGGGACGGCGTCTAAACAGAAGCGTAGAGTGTGGGAGTGTGAACGAAAAGCTTGTCATGATTACACCGGAGCATGTAGAAAGCCGGGGTTTTGTGCAATTTTTGGTGCGAAACAATCAATCTAAAATGTTTAAAAACTTTTTTCAGTTACTTTAAAAGCAGAATTGTAAATTAATATGTTTGCTGTATGTCACGTCATTCAATTGTCCTGTTTTTTGTGTAGAAAGTAAATATGTCTTATAAAGCGCATAAAAAATGTTTGTATTGAAAGAAAAACTGCTAATACTCAACTAAATCGTATAACCACGATGTTTCAACAACCTGATGCCGTTTCCGAAAAAATGAAAAAGAGTAGGAAATGGTGTGCAACTCGATAACAATACAAATTTAAACTCAACGAGACATTAAAAATTGAAAGCTGAAAGCTTTCGAAGATAAGTAAGTTAGATTAGACTCGAGCAATAGAATTGTAATACAAACTTTTGTGTCAAGACGTTTTAAGCATATAAAATTATTTTCATTCCAAACTCCCGTTTTTCCCGTTTCCGATCCCGTTTTTTCACTAAAATGAGAAGTTTTTTTTTTAAATACTTGATGCTTTAGTCTCAAAATGAATGTATGCATTCTTGATTGCGTTTAGTATTTATTTAGTGCTGAGCTCCTTACGATATTCAGTTAATTCTTTTTGCTCCCAAAACTCGGCTAAAATTAGCTTCTTGTGGTGCTATTCCAAACTCCTCTTTGTAAAATCTTTGCGTTCCACATTTAAAACGGTCTTTCCCACACGTGCTCGCTTGCCGGCAGTTCAGATAATGGAACAACAATTGCTCAGCACTTTTGTGCACTTTTGGCAAATGCATTTTTCGTCGTTGCTGGTGTTTTTTTTTCTTCTGTGCATGCACTTTGCACACAACTCCTCTTTCGCTTGGTGCTGCATTTTTGCAACCGGATCGCGTCAAATACGGCTTCGATCCATCATGTGTCTTTCGCCGTTCACCGAACGAAGATTCGACGTGAAGGACGTGCACGAGTAGCGACGGAATCCGTTCAAAAGCAGTATGACGGTTAAGCTATTGCTAGGGAAGGGTTTTTCCATGTGGATTATTTCCCTTCTATTTGGATTACATGATGAAACGAAAACATTACATTCGCATACGCTTCCTTACCGAAAGGCCGAGAAAGAAAAGCATGGGCCAAAGAATGGGAAAAGAAATGCAGGATTTGCAGTAAAAGCTACCGCTGCTGCTACTGGCCAGAAAAGGACGGCAGAGGGTCTAGTTTTGCAAGCAAGTGCAGTGGAAAGTTCCTACCAAGAAGTGTGCTCAACCCCTAATGGTCCTGTCTCGTTTCCTCCTCGCACGCATATCCTTTTTCTCTTGAACGGAAAATTTTTGACAGGAGCACAGAGTGACACCAACACCATCGCAGAAACGGCATGACAACAGTGAAATAAACATTCGCACCTACCTTATTACAGCAGCACTTGATGGACTTCGTGCGATGTGTCAGATCGAATGCGGTCGTTGCAGAAATGCTTCGTTCGTGATTTAATGTATTTCACTCCGGAATCCACGCTGACCTGGTTCGGAATTGATCTCGCCCAATAAACAACACTGTACCGTACGGGCGCGTTTACACGCACACCAGCGCAACCGAGCACACCGTTCGCATCCGTCACAATCGCACAACACCAGCACGACTCACGGGAGAGGTAAGCGCATCAAAACAACATCTCGCCTCTTTTCGCCATTTCGACCCCTAGCTATATGATTCGCTGCTGCTTGCGCATATACACGCCACCTAATGATGATAGTTGGCAATGGTAAAGATGGAACATAAACTCACTTCATGCCCTGGCAGCACCGCGAACCTGCGACGATGCTGAGGGACGATAATGATCGCAATTATCACACGGGTCAGGCAGGACACGACCGTTCCGGAATTTCAGCAGCACGGAGCACTTCACCTTAGCTACGATCTCTTCCAGTACTGTGTGGGGAGCGCGAACGACAAACACTTTATGCACTTTTGACTTCAACTAAATTGCTGCACACAGCACGTCACGAAGACAACGGTACACGCACGACGCCGTAAACAATCGATTTCGGGTTAAATTTTGCATCAACCAAACCGGACGAACGCGTTGTTTGCCGTTCCGAGCGACGGCAAGCACGACCGCACGCAATGAAGAAACAAATTATTTTGAGAGGCTGAGCAATTTTGCCGTCGAACGTATCGAAAGATGATGTACGGAGAGTGAGAGAGAAAAAGAGGCAAAATGATCGAGAGAGGAAACATGCGCTGTGTTTGTGTGTTCGTGGGGCTTATTCCGTACTGATAGAGAGTGAGAAGCGATTTTAGATTGTTATACATACTTATTCAGTTGTGTGAAGAATTGATCAAATATCAATAATCTAGTTGCAATTTATGGAGTACAGAATATGGCTATTGCCGCGCATTTATTAAAGTCAAAGGAATGATTGAACAATCCTCTGTAAATGTAAAAATATATTTTTTGGTTTTAGATTACTTGAGGTTGCTTCTGAATCGTGTCTAAAATCGTTTGCACCATGTAAACAGGCCTTAAGCGTAGAAAGGCTCTCCGAGAGTGTTATGCGGCTGAAGTTCTCTCATTGTTTTCATGCCATCTCACAATGCTTGATGTTTGTCTCTTTTACACCATCGTAGCACAAAACTGCAGTGACTTTAAAGTTGCTGAATTTCTATTACATTTGTTATTTGTTATTTTACTCATGTTATGTTGGTAAGACAACAACCGTGCATACAACACGGCAGTCCAGGTGAAAAAGAACATGTGTTGATTGATCTCACACATCGCGTATTCTACGGGAATCTATGAAATTTGTGCGAATGCCAGCACACTGGGAAAGTATGGACTTTTTGTAGTAAAATTCAGTAAAAACTTTTTTTTTTGAAAAAAAGTGCGAAATGTATAAAAAAACAGTTAGGTAATTGAAAGAGTTTTCACAAACGTAAAATGATAGTAATTGTTGATCAAGGCCAGTCCGTATGATCCAACTAGACTGGATTAATCAATCCTTAATATGCATAACCGTTTCGGATTGGGTTTAACATTTCAAGCCTTATGCCTCTTGTAAATGTATCGCTAGGGATCCACCTATCCGTTCTTTGATTGCTTAGTAAAGTTTATACCAGTGTTATGTCCAATCCAATCTGTACGAACAACAGGTTATACAATGCATCTACAGATGGTGTCAGTTGATTTGAAATAAATTTGAAACGGAAACTGAAATTGAAAAATGCAGCATCTGTATTCCCCAATTACCTGTATGAAAATTACGTTTACAGAATACAGGCAATGCTAATCATATTCCTTGGTCTAAGCAATGATGTGAACTTATGAGGAATCTTTTTGGTTACTCTCTTCGTATAAAAGTATTTTTGCAAACTCTCGATGTTTTTGTTTGCTAGAATATTGACTTACATTTATCTTTTTACCCTTTCCATGTCATGACGTAAAATTTGAAGTTTTTTGAGTAAGAAAAACAAAACTTTGATGTTTGTTAATTTCCAATTTGAATAAGTTGCTGACTGAACATTATCTACAACAGTACTAATATACTATCATCTGAATATTAGAATACTCTTACGAGCATGTTGTTAAGGTCAATATCTAACAAAATACTTCATTGTAATTTATTCAACTTTTTAGAGTGAATATGTTTTTCCAAGAAATAGAATTGTTCTAATAAAATAAAAAAGGTCGTTGAAAATCGCCATGAAAATTTAAAAAATAAAACCTCATACGTTGAGACCAAGACTGTTGCTTTCGAACACAATTAAAATATGAAACATTTTCTCCACATCGAACTGGTCCCCGCCAGCTACATTCGTACACAGAGGCTTAACAGACGAGACCATAAAGTAGATGATTTACGTTCCATCCTAACACCAAAGCGGTGGTTTTGTGGTACCCAACCGTCATTACACTCAACGAAACATTTAAATCGATTTTCTCGGGTAGTTCCGCAGGTGGTTAAACATTCATTGCACCGTTCGAATGGGGTGGAAAAGCTGCTGCCCCAAATCTGCGAGTCACTCGAAATGGCACGAGCATGTAATTGAAACTTCTTCTATCGCGAATGCACTGCCGAGGAAGCCAAAGGGGATGGCCAACCCTCGTTTTCAAAAATATTAATCTTCTTTTGAGCTAGGGAAGGGTGTCGTTTGGCATTTCGCTCCCCTTCGAGTGGCGAAACGCCCCGTCAAGGGAAAAGTCCTTTTGCATCGCACCGTCGCACAGACGCAGCGCCGTTTGTCAAACCGGCCGCCAGCGAGTGTGACAGTTTACACCCATATCCTCATAAAAGCACGCACACACACAGACAAATTTGCAGAGTAGTAGGCAGTGCATAAAGAAGGACTCTCTTTTTCCTCTCTCAAACGATTGCTCTCGCGCTTCTTCTGTACGTGTTTTCCGCTTGATGTTTGCGCAATAGTAGGAGGGCGCTCGGATGGGAAAAGCGAACGCCGTGAGCATACGGGAGAGCTAGCGAGAGAGAGCTCGGTTGGCACTGCAAGCGGATGTGCAAACGTCACGTTCCATGCCGAGGACACACCGCAGACAGGACACGGTTTCGAAGGGAAAATTCTCCATCGTCATTACTCTCGGTGTGCAGCTACAGTCCGCAGCGCAATCGAGCGTTGGTCCGTACACTTTCGGTTGTCCCCTCCTTGTAACAGGTTCAGGATAAAGTAAGCAGGTGCTGTTTCCGTGTGTGTGTGCTAAAAAGTGAGTTTCATTCTGGCAGGTTTTTGCAGGATATTTTCCAAGGGCTCTTGCATCATGTTAATAGAAGAAACGTTGAAGGAGTTACTTTAAATGAATGCGCAATTCGATCGATCCACGTCCAGCGTCGGTGCACCAAGGGCCACTTTGCAGTGTGATAAGGAGAAGAAAACCTCTTACCTAATTTATTCTTCTCCCACTGGCGTCGCCTATCTGCATTCCAGATGTGCGCGAAAGAAAATTTACAGCTCCGGACAATCGTTCACACAGTTGTGGCAAATTGCAGTCAAGTGAAATCAAGTGAAAATTGTACGTTGTGTGGTGGAAAGTTTGGAACAATTAAACCCCAAAGACCGTAGATTATCGATTTCGGTGGTAGAAAAGATGATTGAATCAGCATATCCTTTCTCCCCATCATACCATATCCTTTGCCACTCTGCGACGGCTAATCTCTGCAATGGCCCTGATTTTTCACAGTTGTCGGGTAGCTGTATTATTCTTTGCTTTATTTCGCAGTTTCTGCCATCGAGCCATTTCCTATTTTCCTGTTCCCTTTTTCCTTTGGGAGAAAAAAAGGCCAGAGAGTGAAAATGATTCAGAAATAGAGAGAGAGAGAGAGAGAGAGAAAAATAAAGAACGAACAAGTACATATGAGAGTAGGAAAGGGAGAGAGGGAGAGAGAGTGAGAGAGTGCTTGTGAACAGAAAATTGCAGACTGCCCAGTGTGTGCCAGTTAGCTCTCACTGTTCATCTGTCCGTCATCATCTGTTGGCAGGATTTCACTTTCGAAGATTTCACGGCAAGAGGCAGAGTCCTTTTGTTCTGGTTTTGACGATTTTTTTTTCCATTGCTGAGACGTCGAGAGCTGATTGGCGACACTTCACCCCCTTGCGGGCACGCTTTCCGAGTCCAAAGCCGCCCCAATCGCTAGCGACGTCTGCGTCGAGGGTGCGCTGTGAGTGAGTAATTAATTTAATGTACTGTTTGCTTTACTTTTCCACAGTCTCTGCGCCCTTTGCGTGAGTGCGTGATCCTGCCGGTTTAGTGTTCTAGCCGCAGTGTTCGTGTTTGTGTGTGCGTGGTGCGTGTTCTAGTGAACGTGTCTGTGTGTGTGTGTGTATGGTTGTGGCAGTGTTTACGTGAGTGTGGGCGTGAGCTTGTGTTTTGCAGTGTACCGGATCCGGTTTCTCACACGCCAGCCTGCACGTCCCGTTGACCAGCTGTTCCGAGCACCACACCAACATCCCTGGATCGGCAACAACCTGGAAAAAAATGAGCGGCCCACTGAATCTTACTCCGGTGTGCACCCATTTCGGTGTCTGATTGACGACGGCGTGGAATCCGACCGACCGACCGACCGACCGACCGACCGAACCCGACTGTCGCCCCAAAGTGCCGTCTGGAAAATCGATACGGATCCGAACGTGTGAACCGTGTCCATTCGTCCGACCTCTGCCAAGGAAGCGCGCTACCGTACAAAGGTGAATCCGTACGTCCGAGTGTGCCGTACGTCCGCTGCCAGCGGCAAAGGCCTTTTCCTTAGCCAGCTCGCCGAGTGCGTCCGTTCGATAGGCACGTTGTCGGGGTCGATGCAGGCAAAGTAAATTGGGCGACAGTGTCGACAGGTCGAAACGTTAACGGGAGAAAACGAAAACGGAAGTGCTGGGTGTGGGCCGAGAGTGCTCCCTAGTACACTCCCTTTCCCCTTCATTCCTTACGACGGGGTGCTGGAAAAGAGGATTCATTTCCGCGCTTTCCACGCTTTCGTTTGTTTACCGCTGTCCGCTACGTGCTAGCCGTTGGCCGTCAACCCGACCCGGGACCAACGCTGAGGGTAAGTATTGCCGCCGTGTGCCTTTGCTTGTGCGCATGGTGGATGAAGTTACCGGTGGATATATTTTACTTC
Organism: Anopheles epiroticus; assembly: GCA_000349105.1. Taxonomy (NCBI): domain Eukaryota; kingdom Metazoa; phylum Arthropoda; class Insecta; order Diptera; family Culicidae; genus Anopheles; species Anopheles epiroticus. The sequence goes on from KB670724.1 coordinate 1,699,484, forward strand.
ATGCGCCTTCTTCATCCTTCCTTCTCGTTCTTAGCTTCTCTAATACTTCTTCAGTGTGTCTACGGTCATCCAGCAAAAACCCGGCTTCATGATCGGCTCATTTTGGAACCTTTGTAGAGCGTGCCCATCAATGCCTGTAGATAAGGTAGGTGAAATGACTCTCTGAAGCGCTCGATGACTAGCTATCGTATTAACCGGTTCCGAAAAGAAGGCGCAGAAAAATCAATAAATCGTGCTATTGTTGGTCAACATAATCCTGGTTAATAAAATCTGTCCTATGCGAAGTGAAGGAGGGAGGGGGGTGCTCCGCTTTTCTAGAGCAATATCAAGAACTATCATTCTGCCGTTTGTTTTTCGTTTTGTTGTATTCTATACTGCCGCGCCTAATAGCTTTTACTGAGATTTCTAGTAAAGTGACACCAAGAAAACTAAATCAATAAGAAGGAGCTTCCAATTATTTTTTTTGCGTACTTTCCATGATTTGAAGTCATATTTAAACTATTTGATTTACGTATGTACTCAGAGTTTAGAAAAAAAATTAATACCCTATAAAATATGGGTCATGAATCTAGTTGAAATTATTCAAATTGATATCGATCTTATAAGTGTATAAATTCTAATCAGCTCGCTGTGGAGCTTTACTATGAAGTCATTAAATCGAAATCGACTCATCAAGACTAGAGAAGATTAAATCCTTTTTCTCGATCATTTAAACTACCGCTTCGTGGGACGTATCTGCCTATGCTGTGGTTACGACAAGACTTCCTCTCCACGTTCAATTTGCTCCACAGACAGCTCATTACTCCCGGCGACAAAAGCTTTAAAGTTTTTCGATAAGCCCTCACGGGCGACTATAAATAACGGCGCACCATCTCGAGCCATATCGTCGGATAGACGAGCCAACCGTTCATCAATCAATGTCTACGGCGGTTTCCTTATGTCATCGATCAGTAGTTACCTTAGCCAGTTTCCGCTATCCTCTGGCATTTGGAAAGGATGAGGGCCGTTGTCTTCTTCAAATTGGGGTGGCCTCCTACACTCCCTCCCCACTGTGTTATGTTTTATTTCTGAGTCATTCCCGACGGCCCAAGGGATCCTTCGGCGAGTGGAAAATCGGGCCCGTCTAGCATCGGTGGTCTAGAAAGTTTGCCTTGTATCGGGCAGGTTTTTACACAAATATTGATCGTCCTTTCGCAACACAAATTGAATGGGTGTATGGGTGTCTGTGTGTCGAAGCATCTCCGTAAATCGAGTGTATGGTTACAAGGGAAAACTGGCCCCACCGGTGTATCGGTAATGGTGCGATGTTGATTGAAGATGATGGGAAACGATGATTATTCATGCACACGGCGAAAATACCGCCACAGCCTAGACACGGATGCTATCGGGCGCCCGGTCGGGTGTGTCCTTGCGATGACATTTACGTCCACTTTTTTCGCCGTTCCGCCGGTTGAAGGAGATTGTGCAAATTGGACATTCGCTCCGGTGAGTGAGCGTGTGGGCGCGATGTTACAGCACACATGTTGAATTTTTGCCGGAGCTATCCACCCGTGCGGTTGTGGCTGGAGTTGAGCGCAAAGCAGAAAGAAAGAGCGGACGAGGGGAATCTTTTCCTCGTTCTGCCCCCTAAAATGACGTAAGCTGGCACTGGATGGCTGGCAATGTGTGGACGAGGGCGTGAAACTTACCGCGTGCCGAATGTGTGTGTGTGTGTGTGTGTGTCGCTCCTGCACGACCGGTTGGCAGCCCTTTTTCCTTCGCCGGTGCTATTTATCGATTCGGCGGCTAGCAGTTCCGTTTGTTACAGCGCACAAAACCGGGACTCGGTCGCTCGGTTTATTTCCCCGCGACCGCTCAATAAAGCAATTACACTCTCCCGCACACAAACACAACTGAAAACATCTGTTAAGGAGGAAACATAAATTCCAACGATATCCTTCCGCGGGACTGGCAGGAGTGTGCCAGATGGGACGGGCGTGTGGGGGAAGGGGGCGATGCTAGATTGGAGCCCGGCTATAGAGTCACCTTTTGTGGTGCCGTGGAAAGCATATAAAACGCTCACGAAGGCACGACGGACGTAGGTGAAAGCATCAGCCCAGCAGAAGCGTGTTCCTACCAGCCATTCCATAAAATAGTTGCATGCTTTCAAAAGTCATCCAATGCCCGCAGGGGGTGAGCTAAGGGGTGCAGGAGAGGGGAGGAGGGGGGGGGGAGGGGAGGTTTAACTGCAGCACAGTACATCGGTGGGCCTGCAATTCGACACGCTGGCCGTATTCAGCGCTGTACGCGGCGAAACCGGCGTTCGGCAATATATCCGCATTGAGTCGGCCCGAAATGCATGACTATATCCCGTCATGTCGGTCTGGCCGTGGTGTATTATACGGTTGAGTTGATGTTTGCCAAAGGGGGAAGCTTGGTCGCCAGGGGAGAAAAAGGAGGAGGGGAAGGAGGGGACACACCGCCGGTCACGAACGGCTCATATGGTTTCGTTTGCCGGCTTCTTACAGGTGCATGTACGCAAGGTGAACGCAAATTGAGGCTAACGGTCTGCTAGCATGATGGCATGTTGGCACACCGGTTCGAACAGTGGGTTACGAAATGCTTTTGAACTCGCTCTAGCCACATTCTTCTGCTGGCGTTAGTTTTTTTGTGTGTGTGTGTATGAACGGCCATCTTTATAACCCAAAAAAGTAGATTAAACTCTGAGCGAGCTACAGAGTAAAAAGAAGCATTCGACACTCTTAAACGATGACTATTAAATTTGCAATGTCCCCATTATTTTTAATTACTCTTGAGGGTTTATGAAAAAAATCGGGGATTTCATTCATTTGACACTTTGAATACATAATAATAATTATATACACATGTTATGGCAGAACAGCGATAAATCAAGTCTCTTAAATATTTTTAGAATAAATTGAGGTGCTATAACGGTAGTCATTCATTCATCCGTTAGTGTTAATTCGTTAAACGAACTCGAGATGGCACTAATGCAAAGAATAAAGCAATTAGCAGAAAAAAACTAAAGATTTGAAATTTAGTTCAGGAGAAGTTCTAAAGCTTACCGTGTTTCTGCAACGAATTGAAAACTAATTTTAATAAATCTATTGATTATAATTTATCACTCCAGCTATCATCAAGACTTGCAGATATTTAACAGCACATTTTTATAAGCGTATCTTAAATTCAAGAATCTGGTTAAATCTGTTAACTTTGTACAATTGTTTCATTCTAAAAATCTAGGCCGTCGTTTGTTCAATTTTCGCAAGTCTAGCGATTTCAGCAGACGGGAAACTTTTCGTCAGGATAAAGTTTTTCCATTTCGATGGAAAGTCAAAAACAGCTTTCAAAGATGTAGATACTGATTGTTTCCTCAAGTCTCAATTCATGCTCATTGTTATGAGCCGCGCTCAGCATTATTGAATAGTTTCTTCTCGTTATCGTACGGTGTTCGCTTTCGCCTGCAATCTGTCACATCAGCTACTAATTGCTTTCCTCGTTCTTTTCCACTTTTCAGCTCCATTCGGAATATAGAAGTACGTATCGATGGCACGAATACACCGGAGGACCCGATGTCGTAAGAAAACCACCTGTGCCAAACCAGTTCGGTAAATATGATTCGCGTGCAAGCTACTTAGCACAGACCCACACCACCGTCATTAGGCATACACCCCCACACCCATTTCTTCACCCCTACGTGGAATGTTTTGTCTCTTCTTTTCCAATACCAGGCAGTCACGGAATAGATGGTTCATTTCCTTCTTCTTGCAGCCTTTTTTGTTTCTCTTGCTCAAACGTCAATTGAAGTAGCTGATTAGAGCGCATAATAGACCGTCGATGCGCGACAGTGCAATGCTTTCATACGTACAAGTTTATACATGCAGCAAGCCAAAAAAAAAACGATAAGAAAAGCATAGAGAATATAAGGAAAAGAGGAAGAATCAAGCGCGGAAACCCATTTCGAACTTTCCTTTCGGTCCTTATCTTTAGCTTCCATCTAACGTTTCTTTACCGTAGTTGGTTTTGTTTCTTGTTAGAAAATCGAATAGATTAACGCGTAGCCAAGTGGTGAGGAACGAGCACCCTGAAACTCCCCCCAACCACCCACTCACCGTACTTGAGAATATGCACGCACACACATACACACATAGATACATGTACAAGCGAGCTGACTGCACACGTACGAGCGAAACGTGCAGAAACGTGACCCTGGCCGAAGGCCTGAAAAAGTTTAATGGGAAAGTTTTGGCAAAACATAATTTTATGCGTTGCCGCAGAGCACCGCCAGTTCGTCATCGCAGTTGATAATGAATGGCGCAGAGAGTATGCTTCCCATGCTTCTGTTAACCTTTCTTTGGCAGAAAGCGTACGAAAGATGGTACGCTTGAATGCTAAACCATGTTTTGCAAAATGTTTTTCAAATCCCTGCTAAAAAGGGGTTTTTCGCGTGATGAAACAAAACACAAAATAATAAGAAAATATAATTAACGAAATGACAATTTTTTTACAAATTTTCAACAGTTTGTTGATTGGCAGTGGAACACACATAAATTCATTTTCGGTTGACATTTTTACCCGTCCACAACGTACAGAGAAATGACCCATTCGTTTGTGATAGGGTTTGTGAGTGTTTTTGTTTTACCTGTTTTCGATTCCAACCGGAATGTCCTGCCGGTCATTTCAACATGCGCGTTGCATGTTTCGGAAAAGGATTGTTTTCCACCCGTTCGTCCCCATCTATTTCCATGTTGGCAGCTAGTGATGGTTTGCATTGATTCGCTCCCGTTTTGTCCTCCTTTCCGTTCGACATTCTGGGGAGCGGTGTGTCACGACATGTTTTGCTTTGACCACTGCGTGTTGAAATATGCAGAAAGGACAATTAAAACTGTTTTGAATCAATGGTTGGCTTTCTGAAACGTGCACAATTTCAACCGAAAACAAAAAACAAACTACACTGTGCTGATTACAGTAAAACAAGGACAGAAAGGATGTCACGAAAAATTCGATAAAAAAGTAATTAAAACACAGTTTGTCCTTTGAATTTCCAGGCCAGCAAGGGTCACCTTGAAGTCGTAGTTACTTAGCTTGTGCGTGGGTGTGTGTATATGTGTGTTTGTGATAAGGTGATGATAAATCCGAGCGTTACCGAGCATAATCGAAAGCCTCTCTGTTCACTGGGCCATAAAACTGGTAGCCCATCCAAAACAGCAATCGATGCGAATAATTAATTGCACATGAACACGGTAAAGCGGAAGCCTTTGGGCGCCGCCAAGCGCCTCCCCCGGTACGCTGGGAAGTTTGGCAAGGTGTTGGGCGTTGAACAAAGCCGTCCAGTTTACCGCTCTAGAACGGTTCATTATCCTGATTAGGTGTCATAATCCGCGTCGCGATATAAACAGCTCCCTTGCTGCTTCGAACTGAACTAGACCCCTGCAGGTTGGTAGAACTTTGCCCGTTCAGCCTGTCCACCAAAGTATTCAAACAACGCACATCCGAAAATGAGTGAGAAACACGGCTCCAAAATTAGCAGCCGGAACGAACTCGTTACAGCCGCTACCTCTTCTCACCTTACCTGTGTGTAACTCTAATTTTTCAAGCAGCCAGCTCGAAGGCGGACCACTTTTTCTCGAAATCAACGGAGGATGAAAAGTTTATCGAAGGTGATTCCGCGTTCCACCCTCTGTTAGGTCCCACAGAACAGTATCTTCCGTAATCTCCCGGTGGCTTGAGCCGTGCCGATGTTCTGTACAATGTTGTGCCAATGCTGCTGCTGCTGCTGCTGCCGCTTTTGCTGCTACTAATGCCGGAATGCTCGATTATCTTAGTTTTTTGCATATCTTTCTTCCGTAGCAAATCTTTCCTCTGTAGATCTGTATAGTGCTGTGAGTGCTCGCAAAATTGGTTCACTAAATTATTGGCACACTTTTCGGCAAACCCCAAAATGGGAGAGTCAGTCGCTCACAGTTTCGTTTCACATGTGCTTACGCTAAGCAGGGCAAGGATCGAAATTAATGGGTTGGCAGTGGTAGAACTATAGGCCCAGGTGCTTTTCCATTGGCTTGTGGCCAATTGAGCGCCTCACAAATACGAGGGCAAACACAAGCATTTTATAATTATCGCTAGTTTCGACTCAAAAGGCCATTGCAAACAGGCAATGGAATGCAATTGGACCAATGAGAAAGGAGGAATGAATACGATTTACCTTTAGTGCATTGCTATAATAAGGCTTTGGAACCGACGATCGTGTTTTTTGTGAGGTTCTGGAAAATGTTCCTGACCTGAATTCTTAGCAAAGATTTCCCACTTTCCACCCGGCCAAATAAAAACTCAAACCCATTCTGTCTGCTAACCATTTTTTATCACTTGGTGCGCTTTCATCAATTATGCGGTGGTTGTTCCGCTTAAAATTAATGGCCTCCCATGGGAGGGAGGGAGAAAACACTGGTCGATGGGCCTGAAATTCTGATTCTTTGGACTTTCGCTTTTCGTGCCTGAAACGCCGTGAGCGGAAACGAGCGTGTAGTTCGTGTGTGAATTGGTGCAATGGACACACAAATACAGCACGCATGGGGATCGATACGCCGTGTAGTGCTGGCAGTGTTCAAACCAATGGCCGCCAATTGATCATAAAACATGCAAGCGTAATTGTTTCGATTTTTCTAAGCTTTTGTGTGCGCAAGTTTTCAGCTGCCGGGTTGGGAAAACGCCGTACAGGAGAGGCCAATGTTGACGTAACCTTTGCTCCAGTTACGAATTTGCTTAGAGGAAATTTAATTTCGTTTAATTTGATGAAATAGGTTTATAAAACATATCGTTGTTACTTGTACATAGTTTATTGAAATAGAGAGTTTATCGAATTTCTATTAGACCTTACTGCCAAACGTTTTACGTGTATCGCTTTTTAATATTTCCTCCCACACGTGTGACCTTGAGTTCGGTTGACCGGTCTCCTGGAACCAGTCAGAATGATGTAACTGGTGAGACGCGTTGCTTGACGAGAGTTTCCAGAAGCCTTTGACTCAATTGACTCATCGATTCCATTCAATGGATTGAGTTGATGTTTCCACCATCAAGAAATATCCTTTTTTTCTCGAAGCAAACTACCCTTAAACGTGCAACCGCGAGGAAAAAGATTGTCGAAAATACACACACCATTAAAAGCTGTAGGCCAAAATCATTCACTTCGATGCCTTAGGTTTTGTTGGGCCCGGCTTTAGGCTGGATGTGTTTGTTGGAAACTTAATATTTGTTGTTGGTTGGCCCATCAAAGAATCCTTTTATGTCTGGTGTGGCTGGTGAAATCATCTATTGAGTTATGTTTACCTAGCTGCTCTGGAGTCTGTGTTGTAAGCTGGAAGTATTTTTGGTAAGATGACAAACAAAATAATAATACTTCCCTTCGCCTGGAGGCTTTTGTAAGCTTCGTCAGAGTCAATCCGTTGTACAAAAAAAATATTCCATCCCTTCTAACGCGTAAGTACATGTGAATCCAGCTGTGTATGGGCAAAAGCCTGAAAAACTCGACAAACTCGTCGTCTGTGTGTGCCAGGTTGTACAAATATTGATTGGAAATGGTATCCGGCGTTATATTATCGCTTTGCGGCTTTGCGCCCCGAGCTGTGTGCCCCGTGCCGTGAATCATCTCTCATTTCGGATATGAAGCATCGGTTTTAATGCATGGCAAAACCATCGTTTAGCCTTCACAACTTCATCCTCATTGTTTCGGCACCATCCGCGCCGACCATCCTCATTCAGCATGGGCTGTTGTTTGCTAAGCATAAAATGGTCGAAGCGCATTACGAAGCACAAAAATCTTGCCATGTGGAAAGATAAGTTCAAAATTTCGGAAATGTGAGTTTGGTTTGGAGCGTGTTGAGTGGTCGCCAGTGCGCGGCAAGCTATCGTAATGCGTTTTTGACTGGACCGGTTATTTTGAGCCTCTTATTTGCTGTAGCTTCAATGGCAGTGATTAGACCACGGAATGTTCAATGGGCCTAGTCGCTATCGTCTGTCATAGTTGACTAGGTCGCTGAAAAGCTCGTACCAAATTTACCATCCACCAGAATCATCCCACCAGCATACCCTTCATTTGTTCTCAAAAGCTCGGCTCACTCTATCCTCCGCTCTCGTTGCCGAGCGTTTTAAGTGTCGTGTAAAGAGTTCTGGTGTCCTCATAAATTATTCCAAATTTGACATTGGTTGACCGGGACAGAGTTTTCGCTCAGTACCGGGTTAATGGTTTATGATGGATCAAAATTGGATCAGACGTGTGGATGAAGGGTTTGCACCGATCCAAAGAAAAGAAACCTGTTTTACGTGATAAAGCTGAAGACAATTTGCACACGACATCTCACAACCTCAACCTCTCCGGGTGAGACAGGGAAACGAGGATAGAGTGAGTGAGTTTAATTGTGATTAGAGCAGACAGTTGTGTAGAGCGAATAGAGCGTTGTTCTTTATTTTTGTTGTTGTGTTTTACGTTAAATAAATCCTTTTCAATGTGAGCTAACCTTTCTATTAGCATGTTCCAATCGCTGTCTTCCGGGTGGTAGCAATTTGGCGATCTATTGTGCAAAACGATTACCCTCCGTACTACAGTGACTGGTTGGCTCTAGTCTATTATCTACTATTAAGTCTTGTACATGTTGCTTTGACAATAGGCTAAATATTTATCGTTTTTTTCTTTTAAACTGAAAATCTCACTAGTCACGTTTTTTTCCTATTTCAAAACTTTTCTCGTTTCCGCACAAACCCGGTAAACTATCTTAGCCTCGATCAATGAACCACCCTTGCCGAGAAGGAAAAAGTGCCCCGAGCTTGCGTACCGGACGAACGAGTTTTTGGCTGCACGGGGCAAAAATGAAAGCATCGGGCATGATCGTACTGATGCGGGAGCAACGACTCACACTAGAGCAAGGGTAAGTAAGCGGGCGGATGCACGGCCTGGACACGTGCTGTCCTTTTCGTCACATACATCCTTTACCCGTTCGGTTGGTGGATAGCGTTAAGTGGTGGAGAAATGTGTTTTTCACGTATTTGCTTTGTTTTTTTTTTTCTCTTTTATACGTTATGGATTGTTTTGGCTTACCAACATTTGTTGTTTAACTTTTTTATTTTCTACCAAACAAAATCTCTATGCAACCGATGCACTAGCAAAATGATGTTATGATCAGATTTAACGCGATAATGATAGGAGGTTGTTTTGTAGAGTGCAATCACTTTTTTAAGAAAAAAATAATGTGTAGAATTTTCCTATAAATGGATATATAAAATAGATGTTGAGATGAAAACATGTTGCGGCTGAGATAAAAAATAAGAAACACGACACAACTTGATGAAATAAGAGTGGAGTGAACTTGAAATATAACAGAGATTATAACTAAGCAGTTTTATTTAGTTAAATATCGAGTTGAACAGCTATTATGTTGTAACATCGAAAAGCCATAGAGCTCACTCATTATTTTAATAAAATATTCATACTTTGATAGGACCTTTGTTCAACATTGAATGTGGTGGCTTCATTCCAATTAACTTATTTTCTAGAATTTATTGCTTCCCTCAACATGTTGTTGCAAAGGTGTTTCTTTTAAATAATTGCTTTGGCTTTTCTGAACATTGATATTTGTAGTGATTTGGGCTCAATAATAATAGATAAATATTTATTGATATTTATTTGGTCTTTGCGGTACAAAAGACCAGGCGCCTCCATTCGAAGACAATAATAAAAACTTTCTAGCAACACGATACATAATTGGTAACCTTTACCGACTGAATGTACCAGCACTAGTGAAATGTAATCATTTTAAAATTTGAAAAAGCTTCTAAACTAAATGTTATGCTATGTATGCTGCCAACACAAAAGCTTCTGGTCGCACATTCACCTTTTTCACGGAACAGAATGCACAGATAAGCACACGGAGAGGCAATTATTACTCCATTAAACGTTCCGCAGTATCTGCAAACTGTTACCCAGTAGCCCAGTAGTATCGATTTGCTTTATCATTTCCTTATCGTATGGCTTTGGTATCGAGTTTTGTGTTTTTCTCTACGGGAAAGTGTATTTACTTTGTTGTTTGGTTTTCTATTTCACTATCGCGTGTGTTTGTGTGTGACCGACGTGTGTTGTTTCACCTTTTGCGGCTTGCCGAGTAGCTGGCTAGCAACGGTAACTACTCCTGCCCAGTTGGCACCTTCCCTCTAGTTATTAGTGCTTTCTAGCCACAGTAGTCTAGTGTGTCTAGTGTACGCTGTAGGACGCGCTGAACGTATAGAAACGCGATGTGCTCGCTATAGAAGCAACAAGGATGCAGTAAAATGAAACGCGTCTGTTTAAAGATTTTAATTAAAATGAATACGTTCCGTTAATTGATTGACACGATTGGAGCTGTGCTTGGATGCCGAAAAGCACTAGACATCAGCTGTACGTGGACTAGACATGTAGCTGCATACGACCGTTTGACGTAGGATGGATTAAACAAATTAACACTCGACATTTCGTACCACCCAGTGCCAGTGCTAGAAGTAATCTTCTGTCGATTGATTGAATGATATGTAATTCGCGTGAAAATGAATTAAAAGTGTTTTGCATGTATTGGTATTCTTTGCAGTCCATCTTGAGTCCATACCTTAGCTAGACTCGTGTCCCGTCGCAGGTTACGATATAGCTATTTGTTTTTGTCCCCATAGGCAGTATTGTTTTCTGTTTTAGCTTTTGTGGCTTTTTGGTACAATACCTTTTCGCAAACATAGCTTTCAAGTTCGTTGCATCATCACATATCGTCTCAATGGTGCGAGATTGAATGAATCGATGATTCGAGTGAAGCAAAACAGAACGCTTTTTGTGCTTGGTAAATGAAAATGGATTAGCTTTCTTAACGCAGGATGAATCTATTAATCACGACAGAACGGTTCGAGAAAAACAGCTACAGTTTTTTTCTCTCCTTACGGCTTAAATACTATTCATTTATAATTTCTTTTGCTCTGACAAGAAGCCTTTAAATCCATGCAGTAAAACCATGCCGTATATTGAAGAACCATTTTTGTACTTTAGGACTGAGCATAAATAAACTCTTCACAATCAAACAGGTTATATATTTCCCAACCACGAAGCGGAAGTGAATCCGCCAAATGCTTTTAATCAAAATTAAAGGCTTGACGACGATAACCACCCACCTTCAATCCCGTACCCGACAAATGGCCAAGCGAGAAACAATGTATTCATTTTAATTACAGTCTGAAGAGCGTGGAACACCGTCACGCCGCAGTAAATCGGAAGGACCGCCGGCGGGCGTCGCTAACGGAAGGCTTCCGACCGGGACCGGATATGCGAACGGAACGATCGAGCCGCCGCCGGCTTCGAACGCGGGCAGGGCACTGGAACAGGTAACGTGGCGCTTTCATTGTGCGTGTGTGTGTGTGCGTGCTTTAGTTTTGACGTACTTTTCCTTTTCTATTTATTTTTTTCGTTTGAATTTCCGTTTTCGTTTTTTGCTACCATTGTTCTTTTGATTTTTTTTGTTCTACCTGCTTACAGAACGCGCGTGTGTTTGCTCGTGTGCAGTGTGAGAGAGTGGGTTTGCGTGTGCGTGTGTTTGTATGTTTATACACTGCAATGTTTTCTTATGTTTGGTGTCTCATCACAACATCGAAACAGTTTGACCTTACGATTCTGGCAGAGGGCGCCACAACTGCAAGAAGTATTGTACCTCTATGTATAGTATATGCTCGTTGCGCCCTCTACCAGAGTCGATCGGAACTGCGCTGTGCAGGTGAAAAGTCCTCGAATTGTTTGATACACTTAACTCACACTAACGAATGCTTCACATTTTTTGTTGAAATGTGAAGATGTGTACATATCATTCCATCCCCATTTCACTCTCACGTCATTAGGCAGGGACAAATCGTTGTCATTCATCTAGCTTACGTGTGATTTACAGTAAGAAGCGTTGTACATGATTCTTCAGTCATTTTCTTCATACGAAAGATAAGAAAGTCGTACCAACACCATGGAACATCAAACAAAAGTCGCTCACCAAGTCATCGTCTGTTATGAAGTTTAAAATACCCTTTGCATATCCTCACTGTGAACTAGGTAACGCACGTAGAGCCTAACCGCACTAAACAAAACAACACTATCATTCCTCATCGTTACTTTCGTTTGAGTTTAATTGTTCTCTATCTCTACTTTTGTACATTTTTTTTTCTTTACGTGCATCTTACGATGTCTTGTGAAACGATGTTTGAGTTTTTATGCGTTTTCATCTCTTTTTTGTTTCGAAACAAATGTTCAGCCTTGGTTGTTAAACCGTGTCGAGTACTTTTCACTTCTTTTCTCCTACCTTGTCCGGCACTAGCCGAGCCGGAGTCGATTGCGTAATCAATGAGCTAACGTGAATGTGTTTTTTTTTCTCTTCTTCCTTCCTTCCTTTCGCCCTTTTCCCACCAATCCAACGTCCTGTTTTCCCTTCTCGTTGCAGGCGGGTGAGTCTTCTACTAGTGGACTATTCAAAAAAACCATTACCAAACTGAGCACGGAGTATCGGCTCCAGTTCGTGTGGCCACACGTGCGGCGTGCGATCAGGGCGGCAGGTGCGCACGGCGCTGCTGGCGACGGTGACGGTGCGGACGCTGTCGATGCACCCCCGCGCAAGTCCCTCTCCATGGGTGCACTGAAGGCGGCCCAGATCGGTGCCGCCGGTGGCGGCACCATCGCTTCCGTACACAAAAAACGAACCACTAACGAGCGAGAAGGTGCGATCGCGTGGGCGCGCGCGCTTTTTAACCAATACCGATCCTTACCACCATCGTTCTTCCGTTTGTTTTTCGCTCTTTCTTTGGTGCTTTCATAGGTCGTTTTGGCTCACCGGCCGCTAGTTCGCTCTTGCTTCTCTCTCTCTATTTTTCTCTTTTAATCTTCTCTACCTCGTTTGTACATCCAAGCCGATTGAAATACCTTTTTTCTGCTGTTATTTAGCTCGCGTGATGTTTTTGTTCTGTCCTTCCCCATCTCGTTGTATTGTATCCTTGAGCGTAGACGTTTCTAAGCTATTCTGAAAACTATGTTCCGCTCCTTTCCGTAGCTTTTCTTTACGGTGGTACTTCAAAGTATGTGTCTCTTCCGTTTTGTCTCAAGCATGGTCGATTTTGACTGTCTTTTTTGTAAAATTCTTCCTTTTCTTCTCCCAATACTATCTACTATTCTTTTGAGTAGGTCTGAGCCATCAGCTGTTCTTCTTACGCAGTTCTGCCTGGCTTCTCTCTTTGATGTGCTTTGATACAGATCTTTAAGATTTATTTGTGACTTCTTTCGAACAATCGAATGGTTGAATTCCAAAACCTACAACACACTGAATTGGAACAAACGATTTCTTTCACCTTGCTGCACTTGATGTCAGTAAGCCGGCAGTGGACCACTGCTCTTTAGCTATGCCTTCTGTATCCAAAACTCGGAAACATACCTACCTTTAGCAGAATTGCATTGCTTTTGTTGTAATTTTTGCGTTATCCATAGTATTTTTTCTTCTTTTGTTATTTCGTTTTCTGTATGAGACAGAGTTGTATGAAGATAGAGTAGAAACCAACCAATGTCCGATTGTAAGAAACGTCCGTTACTTACTGTTTAGCGGTATGAGAATTTGCATTGTTATGGTTTTGTAGCGTTACTAGAGACATTGTTTTGTGTTTTGAAAATTTAAACCATTCGTACCGACAACCCCGTTGACCGCTCGTATCTTCTCAATCGTTTGTTTGATTTCAAACAGAAACTTGTTAAAAATGAAAATGAACATACATTTTACCCTATTATCCCAGTACAAAGTAATCCATCTCTAGACCCAAGCCAGTTCCCTACGCCTTCCCTGATCCTCGATTTGTACATGGATATTCCTTTGAACTAACTTGTATAGCTCCTCTTGGTAGGATTTCTAACGGAATTATGAATTAAAATAGAGTAAAAGTAATTGAGAAGCTTATTGAAATGTTAGTAAAACTGTCCTTGTCGAAGATGCTCTTACGATCCATCGACAGAGTTGTAGTATAAGGCAAGAGATTTTAAAATATTTTGTTAATATATAGGCTAGTTGCCTGTTCATGAACCTTATTGACTAGCCTTTCAGGCTCCATGAACGATTGTATTGTAAGTGAGGCTAATATTCTATAAGAAAAAAATATCTGTAGGAGAAATCTAGTGTTGAGTTTACAGTTTAAATGCGAAGCTGTTCATGCTGTGACGCATATTTCATTTAATCTATAAATGTTTTAGAGTCAGCTATCAATTTCAAATACAACCAAAAAGCGTTATTGTTTATGTTTGATAACCTTGTTGTGTACAGCGAGACATTTTTTAAACAGACCACATTAAAAAATTAACTAATAACGTAATGTCACTGTGTGACATGCTTTACTGTTTTTTCTGATACTCTCGCGTAATATTACAGTGTAATTACTTTGTACGTATTTTAAAAATATTTGTTCCCTTGTATTCCATGCCAAGTTCCTTTTAGTTACATTCCAAGTGGCGACCAGTTCGTTACTGTTGGTCTAAGAACGCCCGCCAAGCAAAATGTTATGCCCAGACCATTTTTGATCCTCGCCGAGTAACGATGTTCGATATATTTTCTCTTTTTCTCCTCCTTCTTCATTTTCTGTAACCATTTTCATTCCCCAATTTTGCTTTGTCCCTGTCTTACCGTATCCATCTGAATGAATTTCCATTTCATGCTTCGTGGGTGAAATCCAGCCACGGCAACGGAGCTCGAACCACTGGTCAACGACTGCGAGCCAGCGTTGGAAAAGTCGCAGCAACCGAATGAAAAGTAATGTGCACTCACAGAGCATTCGAAATGCCATGAATGTTCCCTGCAGCTTTCGAAACACTACTGAGATGCATTTTTTTTGCTCATTTTTCTCTTCACCCTGCACATGGACACAGACGGGGCGAGATGGCTCGTGTTGTGGAGCAGAAGATAAAGGCACTACGCGTGGAGAAGGAGAAGTTTGGCTTTGAGCCGGAAGCGGGTGATGCATCGCGGGCGCAGGCTAACTCCGGCATCGACAATGCCTGGTACAAGGAGGTGCTGGAGCTGAGGAAGAAAGCCGGCGAGTACAGGGTAGGCGCTGATGGTTCTGATTTCCGCACCGATTCTCATGGCAACCGTTTTGATCTCTGGCTTACAGAACCGTGGCTGGGGAGTGGAGATGAATCCCGATCTCTTCAATAAGCAGGTGGAGCTGTGGGACCAAGTGTCCCGTCGCAGTTCGCTGAGTGCTCTCTCGTTGGCATCAAGCGTACGGTAAGTGTTGCAGGTTTCCGCTGCCTTTCGAATCTGCTCCATGTCTAACGAATTCGTATCCGTTGCCTTTTGCACCAACCAGGCCAATTACGAAAGAGGAAAAAGAGAAGGAAAACAACAAAAAGAGCTCTCCAACCAAACCGTTTGCACGAGGTGCTCGAGCCCCTGGCGGTGCTCGCCCGGTGGAATCGACGAAGGTACCGTTGCCGGATGGGTTGAACTTGTCGGCAGCGGCTCGCAGCCGCAAGGACGCTATTCGCCACCATCTGGAGCGTACGACTGGTCCGGATGTCGAGGAGGGCGCTCTGTTGCCGTCTCCGACACGCGAGAAGCTTATGCCAGCTATACCACGTTCCAAGGCGGACAGTCCACAGCGTGGCAGTCCACAGAAGACGGCCCTGTCGCGTCACGGCAGCCCACAGAAGGGCAGTCCGCAAAAGAGCAGCCCGAAGAAAATGTCCAGCAAGGGTAGGTAGCTGGCGAGCGAGGAGGTTTTGCTGAGGAGTGTAAGACTTGCCTCTGCAACCGATTTAGCATGTGTTTTGCATATCTCATTACAAAAGGCATTAAACTTACATTAAAGTGTATTTTACTCATATCTTTTTCATCTAATTATTCTCCTCAGGACGTTCGCAATCCGTAGGACCCGCTGTGGCCACCGACGGCAGTGCACCGGCCGTTGCCGGAGGCTCCCCCAAGCGCCAGATCCGTTCCGGCAGTACGGTCGCTGCCTCGACCGCTTCATCGGCGGCTAAAACGCACAAGAAGACGCCGACCTCGGCTACGGCGCCGACCATCGCGCAAAACCAGCAGCAGCCGGGACAGCAGCCGGAACGAAGACCACGCCCGAGTGAGTACCGGTAGCGGGACGTTCGTTGGACGGACGGACGGACGACCGAATGTTGTGCTAGGTTTACGTTTGTTCTTCAGTTCCGTTTACTTCTGCTAGCTACGTTCCTTCCGTTTGCTATCGTTCAGTCAGAGTTTTGAAACTAGAAGTCCCACCCCTACTCCCCCTTTAGGTTGTTAATCCACTTTTCTTCCCGCCCTATATTTCGCTGTTCTCCGTTGGATTTCTTGTACCTGTTTTGACCTATCTTTCTGTGCCATATTTTTAAACGTGTATACGTACCTGTACTTAACTAGAAACTGCATCACAACCGTACCGTACCATTGCAACCGTTATTGTGATGGTGATGTTTTGATGTGTCCCGGAAAACAGAACCCAGCCACATAACAAAAAAAAAACACAATGGGGAACAGCTTCAAGTTATCGTGTTGAATGCGCTGGAAATATTGTGTCCGGTTGGATTGGATTGTGATCGCGTTGCACAAAATGGTGCCGATAACTTGAACGCATCCCAACACATTCCCAACTTGAAAATGAATTTTAGAATAGAATTATAGAATAGAATAGTACAAAATGAATATTGTTACAATACTGTTACTTTTTTGTCGTACCGTTAAATTTTCCAAAATCCCTCGCAGTTTGTGTTCCCTTTTATGTGAAGCGCAGTTGCATCTAGAATAGCATTATGGAGACGAGACGCAGTTACCACAATTGGGCAATTAAATGATTAGATGAATTTTAAAGCATGATTTCACTGAATCTTTCAAGCTGCAATTAGGCTTGTTTTGACCTGATTGCTACTTGAGGATGTCGATGAAAATTTCACTCATTATCGCATCATCCAGAGAGTATGTTGGGTGATTTGGAAAAATAATGTTGAAACTAATATCGCTGTATAGTACGCATAGTGTATGCTGCAGGCATTAGAAAGGATCTACGCTCCTGCTTCACAATTAGCACTAGAACAGAAAACATTTCGTTTTTCTATTATTTTGTGTGTAACGTAGTGAAAAAAAAAAAACTTATGTACATCTATAGAATAGTAAGAAAGGTTTCAAATCTTATAATGTTATAATGGAAAACTATTGCGAATGTAGTGGATTGTGGGGAAAGGTGGACAGCATTTGTTTGGCGTATCATACTTCGTTGCGCTACGAGAGGGATTTTCATCTCCTATCATGTTAATATTACCTTGAATCTTCGCAGTCTGGTCGATTTCAGCTTATCACTCTTCGGTATCATACGTTTTCTTAATCATCTTCCCTTCGATTCCTTCCTCCCAAAACCTTGATGCTGTTATGCCACATATAAGGATGGCACTTCTGCCCCAACTCACAGACACACACAAATGCCCACATAACAAAAGGCCAAACATTGACTTATTGATGACGTCACATGCTGGACCCAGGACGGTGGAACAGTCATTAATCTTTCGATGTTCATTCTTTTCTTTTCTCTTCCACAACGTACCTCACATTCTACCAACGTCTCACCAACGTGTACACGCATTCGTAAACCGTAATCCTTACCTTTTCTCTTTCGTCTCTTTCGGTTGGTACAACAAAACACTCTGCACCCAATCATCCCGTTCGCCATTACGTTGCGTGTGTTTCGGTTTGTCCTTCTGCTCACTCGGTCACTTTCACTCACGCTCTTTCTCTCTCTCTCTCTCTCTCTCTCTCTTTCTATTTCTATTTCTATCCAAAAACCTATCTTTCTCTGTTTTTTTTTCTTCGATGACCGTCAGCATCCCTTTCCACTACCAATCATTCCCGCTCGAAGAGCAGCACCCTGCCCACGAGCCGCCTCCACGCTCCGCATTCCAGTACCCTCACGAACCTCACCAACAACAATCATCTTCCCAATGCATCACCATCATCATCCGCCATGGGCGCGTCCATGATTGCGTCCACCACCACGACCACCAACTCCAGCACGCCCGCGAATACCGCTGCCGGTGCCGCCGCCCGCGCCAAGCTTACGCTTGCGACCGGTTCCGCCAAACGGCAGCCGGGCGGTGCCCGCTCGGTAAAGCCACCCACCAGCCTGGCCAGCGACTCCTCTGCTCCTTCGTCGGCGTCCAGCACGCTGAGGAAGAAGCAGAAGGTGACGGTATCCGAGGGCGGCGGCGGCGGCGGTGGCGGCGGTGGGGCAGTGGGCGGACGGGGCAGCGGCAGCGCCAGATCGGTCGAATTGGATAAAAAATTGCCCACCGGAAGTAAGTAACCTTCGGCGAGGAGTAGGAAGAGGATGACGGGGTAGGAGAAGGAGGAAGGTCGTGTGCCATTGAAACCATTGTGTTGCGAGACTTTCGGTTTTTGTTTTCACGATCGCCCCCCTTCTCTTCTACGATTTGATCTGCTGCGTTTTGTTTGCCATTTTTTCCATCTCGCTCTATCGAGTTAAGAAGTTTGTACTGTCTTTCCCTATTTGGAGTTTTCGTTCCTTAAATGTTGTCATAAACCGCCACATGTCCCCCTACATTATGGAAGGAGTGTCATTGACTAACGACCGCTTACCACCTCAAAGAGACAGTTCATCTCACACACACACAAACGCACACTGACACACACAGACACACACACAAGAAAGCAAAAATTGTCTCGTTGGAGCGGGTTTTCTTTCCCGTTTAGAAAAAATCTAATTCATAACAATAACGTTTCTAGATGAACGTGCGATTTCTAATCAAACGTGTGTTAGCTGTTATGCGCACGTTTGCGATTGTGTGTATGTGTGTGTGTGTGTGTGTCAGCGTGTGCGTATGTTTGGTTGTTTAGTGTGCCTTAACTGTATTAGTAGGTGTGTTTCTTTCTATCGTTGTGCTGTGTACATATCTTTCTCCTCTATGCCTCTAGCTCGAGCCAGTACTTCTTAGTGACACATCTGTTCTTCCTGTAATGTGTGTAGCTCTATAGTAGTCGTTACTATTAGCCGGGATGTGTTTCCTTCCTTTATCTAATACCGTTTCTTTCTCTTTCTCGCTCCTCCTTTAGATGTGTTTATATGTGTGTATCTATCTCTAGCATTCTCCGTAGACGGTGTTTTAGTTTAGTGCAGCAGTACACCTTTTTCCGTTTGACCTTTGTTTCGTTTTGAGCAGCTCTTTTAGAGCAGCTCAAGACTGTTGCTACTTTTAATACTCTTTGTTTTAGTTTACTTTTGCTTTGTTTAGTTACTACTCTTCCACTATCGTCCCCAATGTGTGTGTTTGTGTGTGTGTGTTTGAGTGTTAGTGTGAAGAAATGCTGTTTTGAGTATTGGTTTGCTCTATCTTTATCTTTCATTTGCCGTCTTACGTTGGTGACCACGACACACGTTTTTCTTTCTTTCTTGATTGTGATCTTTATTGAATCTTCAGTTAGAAATAAAGTTTGTGAGCGTGTAGCTTGTAGTACGTACTGTGTCGCAGTAAGCATTACTAATGCCCTCCGGGCGTTTGTCACTTTCGTGTTTTCTCCCCCTCTTTGTGTGTGTGTGTGTGTGTGTTTGTGTGTGGTACCTGCACACTGTTGCACCGCCCATCACAATCCCTGCCGTCTCCGTAGGCGTCGAGGATGCGGACAAGGAATCGGCCCCGACCGTGGTACCGCCGCCGGAAATATTGGAGCAGATCATCAAGTCACCGCCGGAGCCCACGCGCGTCAAGTCGCCGGAGCAGATCATCATGCGCTCGCCGGATCCGGTCAACTGGACGGTGCCGTTGGACACGGGCAAAACGTTCACCGTGACGCAGAACGTCCGCGAGGGTAAGTGTGCCGCATGGACGGGGGTAAAGCACAATTGATCACCCGTTTAAAACCTTCGCGTTCCTGTCCCATTCCAGGTGATCCTATGATTCGTCCGCACAGCGAAATTAAGGCTTCAACTCCAGTGGAGCAGCCGCCTCCACCGCCCCAGTCGGCACCACCAGAGCTTTCGGAACAGTCTAAAATGCCTAGTAAGTAGAGGGAAAGAGAGCTGCTTGGAAGTTCAGAGTGGAAAGAGCAAGATGTTTACGCTGATCGATGCACTGTTTTCTTCATATCCACTTTGCATGTTTCTCTTTCAAGATCAGTAAGCTTGACGGACTCAACCGTTCCCTCGTCCCGTTTCAGATACCAAACTAGAACCAAGCTCGATTAAGGAATCGGAAGATGAAGACGACGATTTGCCACGCTCGAAATCGTCCGTTGCTTCGTCGATCAATCCGACATCGATGGCGATCTCGGAACCGATGACCGTCTCGCAACCGCCACCACCACCACTAGCACCAGCACCACTTTCCTCACAACCTACTGCCGCACCCGTTAAGGACGACGCTAAGGACGAAGGAGCGGCTGGGTCGGCCCCTGCCCCGGAGCCAGTGCGTTACGACAAGCCGGTGGCTGGCTCGACGCTTCGCTGCCTGGACGATCCGACGTTCGAGTCGGACATCAATTCGCCGCTCGCCAGCCGTAACGTGGCGACGGAGATGCTCGATAAGGCTCGCGATCGCTTCGACCGCTTCTGGGGCAACCCGAACGAGAAGCCGGACGAGTCTTAAGCGGGAGCTTCCCGACAGTGCATTGCATTTCCCGCCATTCTTGCTTGCGAACGATGTTAGAGTACGTTAGACAGCGATCGGTATCTCCACCGAGCCCACATCGTTGGTAAGGTTGAATGCAAAAAGATACGACGAACGAAAAATCGAGCAAAATGCAGCATCGAAAACTATGCGACATAAAACACACCAACACAACACTGTTGCCTGTGCCTACAGCGACACACACTCATAGCAACACACACTGAGAGCCGAGCAGCTGATGCTTATGAGACACGTACGAGGCAGGGTACTGCGGTACGATCCCGATTACACACTAGTCAAACAAAACTCACTTATCAAAACTCTCAGCGTCCCCTTCGTGACGACGTGTTTCGGTGTGTTTATGTGCTTTTGTTCCCGCAGGTTCTGGCTGCAGGGCAGGGAAGGTACACAGTCCTACCCAGCTGATCTCCTAGTCTAATAGTCACCGCGAACTGCCGAACGGGCAGACAATATTGTAGGCATATTGTTATTTAATGTTTAGGATAGTGTGCGTGCATCGTAGTCCGTGCGAGTAGTCCGATTTCGGACGATTTTTTCGGTCTTTGGTTTTTTGGCTCATCACCAACGGGGATTCTTTTCAGGCTCGCACCTCTCTCGTTGTGCAAGGAGCTGACAAGTAAATATCTGATTCACCGTTTCGAATGTCGTACTGGAAGCCACAGCTCATCCACTTATCCCTTTGGTCATTCACCCTGCAAGCGAAGCACACACATAAACACAGCAATAAAGCAAAACTCACATACTCTCTCACTCTCAGGGAAGCCGTAAGAGTACGTTTACGCAGCGTGTTCAGGAGGTTTCTCGTACGAACGAACTAGACAGCTTGGAGTGGACAGTTAGCCGGTTAGACCATACTGTTTGGATACCGAATTTATCCGCCTACCACAGCCAATCCCACAATTCCCACAAGATAGGAAAATACGGCCTCACAGCCAACCTGCACGCCAGCAGCGAACAGCAGCAGGAAGCGGTGAGTCAACGGGGCAATTGCAACTGCACAGCAACTGCACGGTCGCAATTAACCGAAGGGAAAAAAACAATTATAACCAGGTGGAACGCAGGAGGAATTTAATTGCATCCCAAGGTAAACAGTTTGCGGGCCTGATGAGACCGTGTCGATGACGCGGTGGTGGGTGGAGAACGACTTAAACAAACAGCACAAGTGTTTGCGTCCCACAAACGAGCGTCCCTCTCATAACGATTGGTACAACGGGAACGGTACAAAATAGGGAACCCCGGCCTACCTACTGTACTGCTAGGCCAATATAGGCAATTGCACCCACTGAACGGTGTGTGTGTGTGACAATGTGCGGTAGGCTACACAAATCATCATCCGTCTGCAGTTTTAGGAGAGAACTTTGACCATCCGCGTTTTGGTCACGCGCTTTTTCGCCACATTTAGCGTTGAGTTGCAGGGGTACAGTTGCGCTTCTTGTTGTGGCTTTTGTTGCAAGTTTCGTTTTCGAGTGTGTCTCCTGTCCGCATAGCTCTAGAACAGTTCCATGGCTGTTTCGCACCAAATGTAGCAGGAAAAGCCACTGGAGAGGAGCGCTCGTGTAGAGTAAAAATGGCAAAATTTCATGACTCGTTTGCTTCCTTTATCAAGTGCAACGCAACAGCAACACCACAACGGTCACACCAGTATAGATAGAACTTTTGAACTTTACACCTCCGTCAGACGATCGATGCGTGGGCGGGCTGAAGCCTAACCATTTGCGTGTTGCGTCCATTTTGCACCGGACTCAAACAGCCCGCCAGGGACATCGTCTAGCGGACCGCCCGAAACCATCCGCACCAGCAACAAACATACAAACAAACAAGCATAGCGCGCTACAAGCAAACAGTAAAACATACCGTGCCAGTTTTATTTTTCGGGAAAACATTTTTGCTGATTCTCTTTGTAGTATTATTGCAAGAAAGAAAACGAACAATAGATGCGAACGATAGTAAGCAATAGATTATACATTTAGCACGACTCACACTCAAAGCGGAAAGTGTAAACAAAACAACAACAACAACAACAAAAAGGTCACACAAACCGGGCCGAGCCCGGTGGCGGAGTGTTGGTGGGAAATTGTCACGTCCGGGTACGAACGAATGTAACCTCTTCAAATTGCATGATAGTAAAAAGTAAGCAAAAACCGATTCCTCTACAGTCTGCCGTCTGTGTAAGGGGCAAAGGGTGATTATATTAAAAGAAAACATTCCGACTTGTCACTATTTTTGCAGCTCCCTTTGAACCGAACCGAATATGATCGCTTTACTTCAGGCTAGTAAAATTTCATACACAAACTCTCGTATTTAATCGTAAGAGGGTGTTGATGGGGACAAAGAGAGCACGTAACGACCTCCTGAGCGGAATGCAAACAAGCGATACGATATAAAAGAAAGGGAATTACTTTAGCGCGTCAGTTTGATAGCGCTGAACGGAACTGGCGGGAAATCGAAACGTTGTGCTTGAGCTTAAATAACATTGATCAGCGCGAATAAAGAGTGAAGGCGTTCAGCTGGAAGCGTAACGTGTGCGCCAGGTATAGTGTCAGTTTAAAATTCCCAAAAGTCTTCATCGTCACCATAGGGCGGACGGTGACAGCGGTTGGAAGAAACTGAAATTATGATATTTGAACAATTTAAACAAAAAAAAAAAACAAGGACAAAACGAACAGAAAGAAAACCAAAAAAAAAATCGAAATCTTACAGAATTTGTAACGCAAAAGCTACACTATATATATATATATATATGTAAGCTCTATTTATCCCTGTTGCTACTATCTGTTGGCTAATAATTGTGTTTTGGTATGGTTTTTCTCATCCATTATTCTACGCTGCATTACCGTTAACGAGCGTCCGTGCCGACTACGTACTAGTGTTGCCTGAGTTGCTGAGCTTTGTATGGTTAAAAGTGAACTGCGTTTAGAGTGTGTTAGATGCGCAAATGCTTTGTTAGACGATCGTTATAAAGGTAACCATGCTTACCGATTATGCTTGACAAGGGGGAAAGGATGATTAGCAAGGATTAGAAGGATGAGCAATGTCACAGAGGAAGACTCGCTTGCTTGCAGAGGCACAGGAAATACAGAAGCGAAGAATGGAACTAAATTGATAGGAGAATAATAAATCAAACTACACCATTTACAACTACACACACACACACAGACAAACGTTCACACTGCGGCAGAAAATATGAAACGATCGAGTAAGATCCACGAGCGAATGTGATTTGGGTGGAAAGAGGGGGAAATTTAGACGAACTTTTTTTAAACTAATTGGAAAGCAGTTTTTGTTCCAATCAAAGAGTCTGAATGGAAATGTTAGAATTAGCGGATGGAAAAGATTTTTTGAGCCAGGGGAGGGGGGGGTGATCATCCGAATGAAGGACATTTAAAACGGGGGCTTAAAGTGTTGTTCGTTTTTACGTTTCGGGTACTTGAGTTCCGTTTCATTATCGCTTCGGCTCGACGTCTCCGAGGGCGATGGTTTACTAAAGAAAAAAAAAAAGAAGTTAAATAACGTGTAAAATGCAGGCTCTGCAGTGTAACGAACAGTGAAGACAAAAAACCCAACATAATATTAATTAAAACAAATACTCTCTCTCTCTCACACACACACACACACACACACTCCCATAGACACACATACACAGACATCTAAAAACATCCGCTTCCTCTCCTTACGATGCTTAATGGTTAGAATTTGAAACGTGGCTAGTGGGGCAAGGACAGGGACTGTACAAGATTGTGGGTTGTAGGAGCGAAGAGGTAAAGTGACACAAAAAACAAGAGCTATGCAGGAAGATGAGAATTGCTTGAGACATTAAAACGGAAGAAACATAGTTTCTATGAATGAACGAGTCGTAAACAGTGATAACGTTACTGATGCGTTACAGTTACCGGACATTTCTTAAGTGAATCGAAAACAGATTACACACACACACACACACACACCTACACATAGCAAACACTTCCACATTAAACAGCTAATTAATACGATGGAAGAAGAGAGCAATGAAAAACGCAAACAAAAGAAACTCTTCTCAAAGTCGAGCAAACCATTGCTAATTACCGAAAACAGCGGCAAAATTGCACTTTACGAAGCGTAAAGGAATGGTTACGAATGAAAGACATGGAACAGTGCACGACGACTACAGCATTATTCATTCATTTACGAATAGGACAAGGAAGAGTAGAGCGAGAGAGAGAGAGAGAGAGAAACAGCAGAAACAGGAGTTACGATTACGTCAAGGGTAGATTTTAAAATTCAATACAAAATATTAAAGGAAAAACTGAACCATATATGGAATGATGGTTAAACAATAATCATTGGTGTTGTTGTCTTTTTTTCTTTTTGTCGGTTTTCCCCCAGCAGAGCCGCATCCGAGCCGGTAGGTATTGTATTTTTACGCTCAATTTTTAACAAAAGCTTCAGCGGGCTAAGAATAACCACATCACAGTTAGACAGTTTCACAGTTATTTATTGAAAGAGAATATTATTTTGTGGTAACGTTCAAATAATTTGGTGTGTTTATTGTTTTTTTGTTTGTTTGAAAAATCTATATTTAACGTTTTTTTCACTTATTGATTTATTTCAAGACGCAAACTTCAACATTGTCTTTCTTCAAGTTTAACGATACCCTATTGTGAAATAACAAAATCGAAAATTATTCCTCTCAGGTACGTCAGCCGTACTTCAAACCCGTCCCTACCAGTCCTTAGCAACATCCTTTTATGTCGTTTTAC
This sequence comes from Anopheles epiroticus, assembly GCA_000349105.1. Classification (NCBI taxonomy): domain Eukaryota; kingdom Metazoa; phylum Arthropoda; class Insecta; order Diptera; family Culicidae; genus Anopheles; species Anopheles epiroticus. The sequence goes on from KB670724.1 coordinate 1,724,924, forward strand.
TTCGCTAGCTATACGCAGAATACTGAATATCCCGCCGGTTCAATCGGTTACGTTTATTTAACGTTTCTCTGGAAAGCAGTTAACCAAACACTTGCGTGGCGCGAAACACGCGTATTCTCACGTTCTTGGTCGGATACTTTTCTGCCCACCTGGCCGTATCTGCCTCATTTTATTCGATTTGTTACCAGCAATCGAGATGTGAAAACTGATCGCGCTGACGGTGCGTTGTATCACCCGCCGGTTCTGCACATGGTGGTTGCACATTTTATCGTTGCCGGCAACGCCACCGAACGCACGTGTCGAAACATTTGTGAAAAGCAGGGTTTTTTTTCTGTCCCAAAACAAAAGCCGCTCACAACGCACCGGACGCGCTCCGGGATGCTGGAAAGCGGTTGGCGCTGACGGGAGCGGCGACACCGCGTGAGCATTGGGCCCAACGATTCTTTATGCTTTACGGCTCTCTGTTCACTTGTCGGCAGAAAACATCAAACGATGATGCTGGCGAGTGTATGTGGTTCCGTTCGCTGTTCGATTATTCCCTGTTGCGGGCGTTCCGGGATTACCATTGCCCTTGAACTGTTGTGGAGATTGTGGAGTTTCCGAGAACACAACCACACCTGCCGGGTGGTAATCGGGAAAACATCAGCTCACAATAATTCTAAATTACGGTAGCTCAATCAACAGCTGCAAGGGCCGGAGCTCTCGGCCCGGCACCGGTAGCATAAGCATATATAATAGAATGGAAACCCGGAATGATATGTTCAGTTTGAGAGTTCCGACGAACGACCACAATGAACCGTTGCGTATGCACGTGACGCGCGTAATCTGTATGTAATAGGATATCTCCACGAAGGAGATGACGAGGATTATGATGATGATGATCTGGTAGATTTTCACAAACTGCACGAAAGCCGGCAAAGCGTCTGGAAGCGTTAACAAAATCATTCGAAGGGGAACGGAGGCGGATGGTGGCCGGTTTTTTGTGTGAAAATCCTTCACCCAACTGTTAAATGGGACTAACTTTTGCGGGTTTGTACCGTACTCTTCCCTCTCGCCCCTACAGTGAGCGGTACGATGATTGACTGTTGATGGGGCGGATGTCTTGCCACATCGGCGGTGAAAATGATTGTCGAATACCGTTTGGTGTTGGCTCGTGTATTTTTTTTTGTTGCGGTTGCCGTTGTAAGCCTGTATTGTGTAAGGCACTATTTACCGTCACACCGCTTGTGAACGTGCCTACGGCGTCGTTTACGCCGGAAACGGATAGTGACGCAAACGATAGCGCGAGTTTCGGTCAGGGAAGCCAGGGAATGAAGTTTGGCAAAGTTTGCTCGTAATTGAATGCGGTCGCGGAGGAAAGTATCGGTGCGCGGTTTTTGATTAAGACCGTGGATGATCTCTGGCGCAGACACCCCCCCCCCCCTGCGCAGGTAGAAGGAAAGCGATGCAGAAGCTAGAGTCTGTGGAAAGTTTTTGGAAGCAACGGTAAGCTTTTGTTCTTGCAGCACAAACCGAATTTCAATTTGCGAGTAATTATAGTCTGACGGCTGTTTTGGAAACATAATCCACACCTTGCTAATGGCGTTTACTTTCGAGCGCTGCTGTGGCGTACTACTAGTGACGGAAGGAGCTATCGACTACGGAACCTCTTTATCGGACTGACGAAGCCGGTTGGTTGGAAGAAATGGAGAGCTGAAGCTTCCAGCAGCTAGTAGAAACAGAATCCCTGTGGGAAGAGGTCGAGCTCCGATTGCACCACACAGTGACAGCGTGTCGCGTCTCTCGGTTTCCTTTAAATATTAATGTCACCTTCACCGACAACCCTCCTACCCTTTTTTTCTTATCACACTGAAGCAAACACGTGCTACCGTGCTGGGTTGTATCGGAACCGTAGCAGATACGGTGCCAAAAGTCAGCATTCGAAATGCACAAAAAGGAAGTAAAAACGCCAACACTATTGGGGACAATTTGTAAAGCGATACTCGTACGTTTCCTGTACATCTGTGTGGGTGCCCTTCCCCGTCTCGCCGTGTGCTGTTTGCACTTCAGTGCGGATGTCGTCTATAAATAAAGAGACTTCCAGCTTCGACCACTAAGCTTCAACGCGCTTTGCATGAATTTCCATGCCACCAGCCATCATCCAAACAAAACAAACAACTTGAAAAAATAACTCCCCAAACCTCCCAACAACCCTTCCTATCTCTCTTCTCCTCACCCTCTCCCATCTGGTGTTCCTCAATTTTCAAAGATCAATTATTAATAAGGCTCTATCGGCTGTTTAGCATTTCGCTTTCACCTTCGGGCAGGAATGGGAAGGAAGAACATGAGAAAGAGAGGAGTGAAAAGTTTTCATCCCACCGGTGGCCCATTCCTCCCTCTCTTTGAAACATCTTTCAGGTACTTTTAAAACATTCACCGGCTCTCGTCCTCACCGCAAGCGGCGGCTACCATTCGAGCGTACAGCATTTGGCTGCCTCGTTGGCCCTTCACGCACGGTCGAGGATGAAAGCTGATTGAAATTTAATTAATGACTATTTATCGCCTCATAGGCCCCAATATTTCGTCAATCAGCGATGCTACCGTCGCCGGATTCTTCGCACCGTGTGGCGCACGATGCCAAAATAAAGAAGTAAGATGCTGTGTGGTGGAGGAAGGAGGGAGGGGAGGAAGGAAAATGTGCTGTATTATAGGGTTGTGTAAGTCAGCCCGTTGCCTCGGTAGCCTCCGTGTGGGTTGGTCACAGTGTCTAGGGGCAACGCTTCAACCCCAGATAGAAGCGCGCGCCACATCCATTCAGCAAAGCGGTAATGAATGAATGTTTGTTATGATTTTTTGCACTGCTCGCCCTTTACCCACAGGACGGCGTTTCGCATGGGACCAAAGCCTGAAATTGTACCGATGAGAAGTGCGCAAGCTTTGACTGTCGGTGAGAAACCGTTGCGATTGGAAAGTTTCGCTTGCCGTTCGAGCTCGAATCGCGTCCCACTGCTCGAATTTGTGTTTGGCGCGCGTGTGAACCAATTTCTACCGACGGTTCCGGACAGTCGAACTGTAACCGTGCTGCCGAACGGTTGGTGCAGCGGGTCCTAGGGTCCTTGCTTCCTGCGCTAATTGGCCGTCACGAGTACCGGTTCCCGACAGCAGGTTGATAGGTCGCAGCGAGGGAAAAACCGCGAATAATACGGTCTAAAGGACAGTGCAAAGGCAGTGCAAAGTGATACAGTTCAAGCTAGTGTGGTTTTACGGTTTGTTTGTTTTTTTTTGTGTGTGCGTCCCATTTTATTTTCGCTCTTCCCTTCGATACGCCCCTGAACGCTCCCCACCGGCTGTTTAAAGAAGATAATAATATCAGTGCAAACGAGCCGCTGTCGGAAGTTTTAATGGGCAGTCAAAGTGTGTGATGTGGCATCGGTGGGAGTGTGATGCATCGGGTGGAACACATTGTTTCGGGACAGGAACGGGGTCGATCCGGCACGGCTGAACGCTGCCAAAGTAATGAACGACATTGTTAGCCAGGTTAATGTGACCGCTCGGTTGCGGTAATAGGCAACGGAACTTCCCAGCAGCACCAACCCCAGCTCGTGACATCATATGCGCCGTGTTTAGTGTCCATAACAGTAAAGAAATATATATATAAAACACTTTCGTTCGCCTTCCGAGGGGAGGGTGTAGATGCAACGGTGTAACCAGAGCCAGAGCGGTGGTGGATAAGGTGTGATCCGCGGTCTGGTTGCCAGATTGCCGACCAGATGCTTCATAAACTAATTACTTTGGCTGCAACGGTGCGCTGGCAGGCGCAACGGAATAAATGGCAGCAAATGACGGTGTGCTAGGGGTTTGAGGGATGAACTTTGCAGCTTGGTGGAGGATTTTCGAACGAAACAACGAACGAATTGAATATCGAATCGTAAGGTAAGGCTGTGAATATGTAATTCGTTTGTCCATTTTACTGTTTTACTGTTCATTGTGCTATTCCTTGAACACTTTAGAGCTTGATTGGCATGAAATGTATGGGTCTCTCGTGTTGCTTTTTTAAAAGCCGTTTAATTCATTTCATGTCTGAATAATTCATTGCGATTTATTGAATTAACCATTTGTCCCAGGAACGTAGCCTATTGCTTGCTGGAGAAACCCAACAGGTTTTATTCATCGTTTAAATTACCGTTAAATGATTGATCTTTACATTTCGGTTTAAATATATGGAAAATTGAAAACGTTTTTTATCAACTACTCAACGACATTAACTACTTGATTAATTTTCTCAAGCCATAGCAAAATTCCTTAGCATGGAGCTTCCATAAATAGAAAATGGAAACAAAGTGGACAAAGTGATTTTGCCAATTCAGTTTTATTTACTAGCTTCGAAACGTGCAGCACGATGAATGTAATGGAATACTTTTAGTAGATTGTCCGCTCGTTGGCACCGGTAATGGTTGGTAGCATTGAAATTTCATTTACCATTGTGTAGCGCTTAGCGTTATTCTTCTAAAATGTGGAGCAATCATTGGGTAGGATGGCCTTCGACCTGCCGAAAACAGATTCTTAGCATTGTGAAGATTTTCTCTTGTAAATTATATGGAAATCGTCTGCGTTTCCGAAAAAGTTGGACACGTCTGCAAATAATCTATTTGTACTCTGTACTTTTTGAATTGAAAAAGCGTATTGCTTGGTGGGTTTAGCCAAGGGCCTCCGAATGACATACTGTTATTTGAGTCAATGACATTGAACATCAATTAAATATTTTCCCTTTCCAAGAAGAGCGAGAAACGTTTATTCCTTCAGCGAACCCCCCTTTGTAGCTATTGGCCAAATATTATTATTGCTTTTTTGTGCGGAACGGTAAGTTTGAATGTTATTTTACTCCAAACGAAATTATTCCCTCAAAATGCTTGACAGCTGTTACACATTACTGGGAGCACAACACTTACAGCTTTTGTGTTTATTACCCAAATATAAATATCAATATATTAAACTGTTTTCCAAGAAAAAAATTAATTGAAGTGCGCTTGATCGTTGCAACAAATTGACAAATAAAATTGTAAAAACCCGCTTAATAAACCATTTCACTTCTAGTTTGCAGTGGCATTGGTTTTGTTCATGCATTAATAGTAGTAAGTATTGAATAAGACGCCTTACGTCACCGGTCCGAAAGAGACCCCCCACACTTGCCGGAAGTAGGACGTGATTTAAGAGCCCTACTATTAGCGCACGGGCAAGATTCAATAAATAGACCTTCACCTGGAAACACCGACACCGGCCAAAGTGTCGGCATTTGGGACCCTGCCGGTGTTCGACGGCATAACATTCGTTGCATACGATAGTTGGCCGGAAATATCTTAGCTAGCCGGTGGGTGGAATGGTGGTTTGATGAATGGAAACGCTGGGTACCGTAAATAGTGTACATTTGTTTTCATTTATCCCTACCCGTAGTGTACATCTGATTATTTGTTGTGGTCATTGTTGGTGAGTGAGGTAAGCTAAAGCATTTATGCACACTTTTGGGTGCTGTTCAATAAAACTGGCTGCTATTAATGTGAGCTATGCAATGGATCGAAACAAATAAAATAAAATGTCCGCAATCCTTCGTATGAAATAATGTTTCTAGATTCATCTTGTGAAAGTTTAACCTAAAACAGCAGGAAATTGATGAATCATATATAGGAAAAAAAACTTCTATATATTACACTTTGTTTGGAGTTTTATGTAAAACCATTCACAGTTGGTACGGTTGAGTTGACAATGTTTCCATACGAATACTTTGCTAGGGTGTGCTTCCGTTCCGTCCATATTATTAGACCACAATTCGTTCGGAACTGTTCGGAACTATCCTCCCGTTATGAGGTGGTTTTTACTGTTTTCCATCTCACGATTTTCTCTCAGCGAGCGCTGCTTAATGTTCAACAATTCCGTTCGACCTTACATTTGATTGCCATCTATTGAACGGAACTGGCCAGCGGCAATGATTCCTTCGTTACGTGGGATCGGTCGCATGCAAACCCGCTGTAACCCTTCCCAGGGATTTTCGATGGTTTTGGGAGCATATTTTCCACTCAATTCACTTCAAAGGTACTCATGTCCGGGTGGCGATCGACCTTCTAGTGAAGGTAAAATTGAAACCACGAACGATGGCATCACCGATTGCTCCGGATGGCCTCATCGCACCCGAGTGTCATTACACATTACGATTGTGTCCCACATCATGGACAGCAGAATCGCATACAATAAAAAAAAAACTTTCAACGACAATGGTCAAGGCCAGCGTCGATGGTCGATCCCGGTAACGATGGTTGCAGAAGGACACCATTCCATCGTTGCCACGATTGTACGATTCAATGCAAACTTTTTGTAAGTACTTTCCGCTCACAATACGCTCACTTCCCGTAGTAGAGCGTTTCTATACAGTGGTTGCTAGGGTAAGTTTGTGTAGACCGTAAAGTTTCGGCATGCTCCACGCTCCTTTTGTTATTCCCGTGCTGTTGTTAATTATTTTACTGACTTTGACAGGAAATTAAGTCCCGCCAGTTTTGACGGTGAATTGACTTCCGCCGGCCATATGGCGCAATAAAAATGATTCAGAAAGATGGACCAGGATTAGGCCGTTGAGAAGGTTGTCACTATGGTAATAGGAGCATGGAAAATCTGAAAACATCAAACAATGTACACAAATAAAATTGGAAGATGTATTTGAAGTAATTACAATGATCAAAGACAAACAATAAATATATTAATTTTACAAAAAAAATTAAAAAATCACAGGACTCACTCGATAGACATAAAAGAGACAGTAGGATTCAGCCTTTTTTTCGTTGTGGAAAATTAAAAAAAAAAAAATCAAATACAGTATCAATTTTAGCCATTTTGTCCTAAAGACACTCTAGCCTATAGTGACGGGCGCGGAGAGAAATGGCAGACGCCCAGATGGTCCAAGCTCTATGGCTCCGGGGTGTTTCTTTCAAGGTTAGTTTTAATTAAAGTCAACCATAAGCAAAACGTCCTCCGATCCTCCGATGCGTTTAACGTGTGATGAATGTGAAATTATTTACCTTCATCATAATTAGCATTTTAATTTACGACGCACCATGCGCCTCCATCAGTCACTTTGAAGTGTACGCACTGCGAGATAATAAGCAATAAAATAAAAATTTAATAACAACTTCTGCCAAACTTCTCTTTTACGTTGGACAGTCTTTTCCTGCAACTGATTAGCATATTCTAAAAATCATGGTGCAAACTGTTCGATTTTGCTACTTGTGCGCTTCCGAGACATGAAGAGAAGAGCCGAAAATTTCGATTACGGTTGAGCGAGTGCCTTTTTAAGGGAGACAACCTTCTTCCGGGCGCAATCGGCCGTAAGTTATAGAAAAAAGGGCAAATCATCGCCTTTGACCGGAATTCAATCTGCAAGTGCAGAGCTGGTAGTGGAGCTTAGCGATAGAAACGAAAAAAAAGGACAGTAGCTTGAAATATATTATCGCATTCTTCGGGAAGCAGAATAAGATTCTCCCCGAAAAAAAAAACCCTTTCGCTTGCCCGAGACCCTTTGCCCGGGGTCGCAGCTGGGCTAAAATGCTGGAATTATTTTCGGGTGAAAAGGTTGCTTAGACGATGTCAAAGGAAACCGGCACACTGATCAGCCCATCCTCACACATCTGTTTTGTCCGCACGCTGACAATGCTGTCGCAGAAAGAAGGCAGAAAGCCGCCGGACGGTTCATCCTCCACCACACGGGACAACAGTAATGGGTTAAGTGATTTTTTGTCCCCGTTTCCTTGGGTTAGAGGCAGTAGCAGGCAGTACGTTTCTCGCTTCGCATCATCAGTCAACTTCAAATCCGCCAAACAATAAAAACGGCTCAGCCAGCGGCAAAAGAGTCGTCTTATGGCCGGACCATAAAACATCTTCAAGGAAGGGCGAAATTAATTATCATGATTTCTCTTTGCTTGATAAGATCATTAGCTTGATTTTATAAGCATCGCTAGGTGTCAAAACGATGCTGAGCTACAATCTTGTCAACGTCCTAGTCAATTTTGGGTGTTCCGCTACCACCACGGGTTTGGCCATGGGTTTCCCCGGGCCAGTTTGATTGATGAAAGTGGCTAGCTTTTTTTTTTCTTATCGAGTGGTTCAAGAACTTTGCCAGTTGCCGTATACCACTCGCTTAGAGTAAAATTGAAACAGAAAGTCCATCCGCTCAACTCGCAAGGGCAAGAATTTCACCCCAATAAAGGTAATATGATTTAAGAGAGATGCAGTTTTTGCCTCAGTTATCTGGCTAATTATCATGGTTAATTTGTCTCGAAGATTGTAATTAGATCAGGCGCTTGTCGAATCGAGCGGAGGCCAGTTCAAGATCATTCGGCTACCGAACTGCCTTCAATGGAAGGTAGTTAAGGCACGGAGAGAAATATCGCTAATCGATTCGGACGCCTCGGGGCGTCATGTCGCCAAAGCAGTGGGCAGTGCGGCCCCAAGCCATGGCTAAAATTTTCCTCTCTTCCTAGGAAACTACCCGCGCTCAATAGTTCGATTCCGGCAGCGGTCATGATAAGTTAGGTATGAACGGTTCGATACGCCGGTGCCGTTAATTGATGAGCAAGCCTTCCCAGAAGGTACGGCCAGGTCGGTAGCAGCAGAAGCATATTTGGTGCCACTGTGTGTGTGGGGAACAACGCCAATGTAGCTGAGGTGTGTCCGGCATGGGTGGAGCGTGAAGTTCGGTCGTATTTTTACCTCTATCTAGGCGTTCCAACATTCATGGCAGGGCTAGGTGGGCTTTTGCTAGGTTTGTCAAACAGTGCTGCGCTGATGTCACACCTTGCTGCGTTGAGCGTTTTTTTTTTTTTTGTCTTGTTAAAACATTTCTACCAACGCTCCTTTATTGTAGGAATTGTATGGAGTTTTGTCCTGTTGTTGTGCATTCCCGTCTTTGATGACCTGAGGTGGGCGGTTTCTATAACGAAAGTACTTTAGCTGGCAGTGCGCTGAAGAAGCAATGGTGAGAAAATTATTGGCATCGGAAAGGGAAAGTAAATGCACCTTTTCCATTGCAGCAGGGAGCATGGTTCACCTCTGAACCCCTTGCTCGGGTTACTCAATTCTTTGTATTGGCTTAGCGACCTCATAGGTCATGCCAGCCATTTTAGGTTTACGAGAAATAATATACCACGTATCTCGAGAGTCAGTCCGAAATACGGAACGGTTTGGATGAAATTTAGGCCCCGGGTCTGTCGATTTCAAGACCGATGCCACAGTTAGCTTCAACACCCGATTGCGAAAAAAACCGGGTTGTGAATAAAAGTAAAGTAGGCCGGGATGATGGAAGGCAGAAAAGTACCAAAAGAAATATTGATACAGATAACTTTGTTTGGACAACTGGCAAGACATTATGCGCATCATGCATAAATATCGTTTGACATTTGTAAAGTAACATTAGCATTAAAGGTTAAGAAACCACCATTTTTTTCTCCATTCACAAAACCAATTATATTATATCTCAACCGACCTGATGACATGGTGAATCGAGCATCATCTCCAATAACCTAAGACAGCCGACAAATTATACTCGAGAGGAACGCGAGAGTTCAATCAAGAAGAAATTTTAACAACTTCAAAACTTTTGAAGTCGCTGTTCAACGGCCGTTTGATGAGAAAACTTAATTGCGTTGCCAAACGTTTGATTATGGAGTGCTATAACATCAAGGGTGCAAAGCATTCGGTTACAATAAAACCTAAGATAAAGTTCTTACGATGACGACATGCGCTGCTGATTACTTCCCTTTACTTTACACCAAACCGAACAAAACGACTACGCCAACTCATCTCACAAAACAACATATTCTCAGACAGTTTCCCCAAACGGTCTGGCCTTTGTCAAACATGCACCAGAAAACTGACGGCTTCACTAATTTGCTTCCGTGGTGTCAAGTGTCGACAATAGGTTTGGAGTTTCACAACACAGCAGCTTCTGCCTCGGTAGATGACGGTGCGGCTCTTATCATCATTAACAGCCGTCTGACAATTGCTCTGATTGCTGCCACGCCGGAATGCCCACCGAACGACACATTCTTCTGTCCCATCGGATCAAATCCGTCAGCAGTGTGGTGCTTAATGTTCCCCGCATCACCGTACAGCCCTCACAGCTGTATGTAAATTTATCCTGTTAGCCATTCTTCCGCAAGCTTTCTTAGGCCAGGATAACACACTCTGGAGAATAACAGGTTGCTCCGTTTGCTGGAAACCGGGTTTGGATACCTTGGTAGAGCAAGTGCGTTACCGCAACACGAAACTGCGAACAACGTCTAGTCTCGTACCATTTTGTGGCGGTCCCGGGGGAGCGGAAGCCTCCCAGAACATCAAACTTGCGCGTAGCACGTGGAACAAATGAAACTGTCCACAATTTGAGCCATTAATGGCGTACCGTGGGAAGATGCCTCGCCGCGAAGGTGCGATAAAAACGGTCCATGCAGCAGGTTGAGTATTAAGGATGGCATTTCGTCTTCATCTTCACCGATGCGTGGTTGTTGCTTTTCGGGGGCTAGCAGGTTTTTGTTTTCGGAGCGGCATTTGATCGGTGTGCGCTACGTCTTTTCGAGATGATTAATCTGCTCTTTGCTACCGGACGGCTTGGGCTATTAATAAGTATCGTGTGATGTACGCTGAACCGTGCTTGGCTAACATTATTGCTCATCCAACCACCCGTTCCGGAAATGGTGTAAGAAAATCCCGACCGTGCCACCATCTGCCGAGTCTTGTTAAGCCCCGCCATCTTATATAGGGTCGGATCTATTTTCTGGCAAAATCCCGCGTCGTGCCAATCGATGGAGTGAGCGAAACGCTGTCAGCAAACTATTTCCAAGCAATTCGTTTATCGTTGCATAGATAAGTGGGTACGAAAAACAAACCCAACTGATAATCATTATGTGTTTTCATCGTAGATCGAATCATCCAAACCATGGATCATCCACCATTCGTTCAGCTTCTAACTTTAAACAGAATCTAGACGCATAATCAGTACAGTCACTTACAGTCACTTTAAGCTCCATGACGGAGAATCTCTATCTCCGCAATAGCAGGTGGTATTTATTGAAATTAAATCATATAAAAAACATGAGGCAAGATCATTTTCTCGGAAGGCTGCCTGGCTCCTTTTTTGGTGATGTGCGGTATGGTTTGTCCCAGGAATTACATTAAAAACGTCCCTTCGATCTGGGAACAGTGTCAGGCCCACTTAGTACCAGGAATGTACTATGATAGCCCTAACCGTGGAATAGAATTAAGGATGAGTTTTGGTTGTTTCGTTTAGCATGCTCTTTGAAAAATATTGAAACGAAAATTAAACAACAAACCGTTTTAAAAACCTTTCAAAATCCTTATGGTTGTTGTGCGCCATGTCCTTAAAAATGCTTTCAAAAATACCACACGTTTCATTTCCTTTTCCAGATCCAATGATAGACTGCGCCGGCCCACCGACTGACCGCGGCTGACTCCGGATGCAATCAGCCGGTAAAAAGGCGGATGTCCTTTGCAACACGGTGAAAGCCTGCCGGTGAAGCTTGCCCCTTCCCCTTTCAAGCCCCAGGACCGGGAAACTATTCAACTAACTATCACCGTCCCGTCGGTGGCAGCAAATAATTTCCGGAGCATCAATTCCATCGGACCACGACCCGATTCGGCGAGCCCAAAAGGGAGTGCAAATAACGTTTTACGTCGCGCTGCTGGTTAGAGTGGCACCACGAGCAACTCCCTTTTACATACGGTAGTGGTTGACCAGCTATTGAATTATAACATTCCCGTGCGTTCATTCGGCAATGCTGATCCTTCCTTTTTACGCCACAGTGGGGTCCCATATTCTTCAACATCCCATGCGTTCGAGTGTGTGTAGCTTTATGGTGTAGATTTTTTTTTGGAGTGAAATTGAATCGAAACCCCCCATCAAAGCGTTAGAAGCCTGCATGAAAGTGCTGTGAGTGTCTACTATTGGACACGGATATGAAAAAGAAAGGAATGCCGGCTGGTGTACATCCGAATGGGACGTGCTGCATGGAGTGAATATGTGAAGTGAGTGCGCCGTGTTTTAATAATACAGAATAGGGCGATACGGGTACACCGACGCACATGCCAACGACAACGAAGCAGCGCGATCTAGATGTAAAGTGGCAAGGCCTAGAATTGAAAGTTATGAGTTCCACCAACGGTTCCACCACCGTCACCACCAGTGCGTCGATCATCATCAACTATACTGTGGCGCTTTCCACCACCTACCAGGAGCTGTTCGTTAATCTGCAGCTGAACGAGGCCGGCCTAGGGACGGTGTTGGACGAACGGCACCGCACCAATGGTACGATCGGTTGCAGCCGGGCCTGTCTCTCCTGGAAGAAGCTCGTCCTGGTGGCTCTCTTCTGTCTGCTGATAGTGATCACCGTCGTAGGCAACACGCTCGTGATCCTATCGGTGCTGACGACGCGCCGACTCCGAACCGTCACCAACTGCTTCGTCATGAGCCTGGCCGTGGCGGACTGGCTGGTCGGCATTTTCGTGATGCCACCCGCCGTCATCGTGTTCGTCGTCGGTAGGTACACGATGGGAGATTTTTTGCTTTGTTTTAGCCTTGGGTTGGTGCTGCTGTTGATTGATCCTACTCCTTGCCCTCTAATGTTACGCACTTGCTAATATTCCGACCCGGTTCCGGTTGATGACCAATTGTGTGTGTGTGTGTGGAATTAATCTCACAACCTTTCCCCCGGGGAAACGGAGCTCACATTGCTACAACACATCTACTTGTTGCCCCTAGCGATGCCATCAGGACGATGGGTTTGCGGGCTCCCCATCAAGGAAGAACCACATTTTGTGTAATGCCGTTTTAATACGCATCGTGTGAGCCCGAAGGATTACACGTACCGCCTTGTGGTTCCCCCGCTGGAGGCCGGGCAAGCATCCAAAGTTGCCTGTCTGGCATGATATTGATAGGCGTCGGCTTACACGGTACATGGGCCTATCGGTAATCTCGATTGCTCCGGTTGCGTGGTGGGGACTTTGCCATCTTCTCCGAAGAGCCGTTTTACCATACAATTGCTTGCTCTCTTTTTTATTTGCGGGAACAATCTTGATGGTTGGGAAAATTGTTCCATGTGTATGATTTCTATCTGGCCCCTGGTTTTTGTGTCTGCTCGCGCTGGGCTACTAGGATCCCTGGTGTAAGATAAGTGCACCCGTGTCCCGATGGCTGAGCACCGCACGGTGGGAGAAGATTTTTCTGCCTCACTGCCAATGAAAGATGATACGAGTTTAGCGTGCCGGGAGGCTTATGCTCGTCTAGTAGCGCCCAGGTACGATGTAAGCACTCATGCTAATGTTGATTGAGCTTGCCAGATAGGGACGGACGGACTGAAGCAGGCAGCACATGCCATTGCTCCAGAAACTCCAACTGTGCTGTAAAATGGTTTGTCATTGAATATTCATTAAAGCTCGCTGAAACGTGGAATCGCATTTAGTGCGTAAGGAAGTAAAGTGGCTTGCTTAAATAGTCCACAGCACCACAGACATCAGACGCATGTCGATGGACGAAAAGGACAGGATACGAACATGACGATAAAATAATTAAAAACTTCCCATAGGCGTGTAGAAAAGTATTTCTCGTTTTCGGTCTTGTTCTGTGTAGAAAAGTATTTCTCATGGCTCGTTCTGCTTCTCTCTTCTCCTGTTTTTGTTTCATTTCTGGACGTCAACCTTTTTTTTGTTAGTTTTCTCAGCCATGTTTTCTCCTCAAACGGTTATTTGTTTATCTCAAAGGTGTGCAATCAACTCATCTTTGCGTCACATTTCACTGCAAAAAATCACATTTTTATGAGTAATTCTAACCTTACGAGCTGTTTACTTCTGGAAATTTTAAGAAAGATGGCTAAACCTTGTTGAAAGTTGAGGATCATGTCTCCATAAGTTTGTGTGGGTTCTTGGGATATTCGTTGAGGAGAGGGTTATTTTCCATTTCAACCTGAAGCTTTTATAAATCCACCTTTGATACCTGTTTTGAAACATGAGTAGGATTGAAAACCCCAGTCAGTAGGTAACAAGCCAACGAAGATTATATTTACTTCAAAAGTCATTTAATATACTGAACGAATATCTAAACAATGAGGCTAGCTAAAACTAAATCTTCGGGGCTAGAAGCTTTCCCGAAAACCTCATAAAGCTAGCCCGAGTCGATTGTTGAAAATGTTCCAAAAAGACAAACAACTACAAGGGGCAGCAGTACCAGAGGCGGCAGGAACCGTTTGTCCTTTTGCACTGCGAGTTCAAAGTGATTCCGCACGTGACAGATGAAAATCGTGCTCAGCACATCTTTTTTTTTTCGTCTTGAATTTTGCCCATTGCAACTGAGCGTTGGCGAAAGCTGAAACGCAGCAAGAATGGCGAAAGTTCATTATCGTGCGACCGGTATGCGTGGAGTAAATAAAATTAACGCACAAATTTGCGCACACTGTGTGCGTGTGGGCCACCCGAAATTGCCCTCGCTGAGTGCGTTGCGTGTAACAGAACCTCCGAAGTTTAGCGCACGAACGTGAAAGTAATCCTTTGAATAAACAAACCCTAGGATATTGCAGTCTTGTTCGCCTTCCTTTTATGGCTGTTGGTGGATTGCTCCCGGTCTTACATACCCGTCTGTCGGCATGCACCCTGGTCGAGTGGTGAAATCGGAATTCTTTCCACTTGATTCGTAGCTGTGTGGGAAAGCGTTTGCGTCCTTAGCGTTCATTGCGTTTTTTCTCTCTTGCTCCTGACGTTTTTTTTTTCTTTCACAGAATCTTGGCAACTCGGATGGATCCTGTGCGACATTTGGATTTCGCTCGACGTACTGCTCTGCACGGCCTCCATACTGAGCCTCTGTGCAATCAGCGTTGATAGGTGAGAACCAGCTCGTTCCGGCAGCGGAGTTGAAAGGGCGTGAAGAAGATTGTTTTTTAATATGCGTATCTGGCTACCCGTGTCTTCGGGTAACGTTTGCGCTTTTCCTACCTTTCCCACAGATATCTGGCCGTTACGAGACCGCTAACCTACTCGAAACGGAGACGCTCCAAGCGGTTAGCACTGTTGATGATTTTCGTCGTGTGGCTGGTAGCACTTGCAATCACCTGTCCTCCCATCCTAGGCTGGTAAGTACGTCCGAGTGAGGCCGTTTTGCTTTGCATGGATCAGGATTAGTTGCTCCATTCCAGGGTCACCGGTTGACATCGTGTCACACGCCAATCTGCTGGAGTCTTGTCTCATTCTGTATGGCTATTTTTATTTCGTTCCACCCACGTAACCGTTGGCTGAGGCTAGTGGGAGGCTGAGAATTCGAGCAGCTGTCTACGTACCGGGTCCGTCAAAGTCTTAAAGTGTCATCGACAATTGATGCACCATCATGCCACCATACAAAGCGTCCTCTTGTAAGCGCACATTGGCCGGGCAGAGCGAATGATGTTTTCAAATATTGATTCTGAAAACTTAACTGAAAGCATAGAACGGTGGCTTTTACGCTTGGCAAATCTTCCATGCGATGGCAAGCTTTCCATGGTGACCCTTGTCTCATGTTCATTGCGTACATGGCCGTGAGCCAGAACATCGCAAGCAATCTTACTTTTGGAAAAGGTAAACAAGTTTGCCCATATAAAAGTAAGCTACTGTTTCAAACGGGCTTGCTCTGCCTTTTAGAATGAGCCCAGACTGTCTTTGTTTGCCTCTTTTTACAAATAAAACGCCATCCTCCTACAAAAACGGCATTTAACTAAGAGATTATTGCAACCGCTCAACTACTCAAGGCATCCTTTTCACCGCGCCTTTGTGAGAGCAAAAATAAATCATGTAAGAATCGCCGCTACCGCCCCAACGCAAACCTTTCCAGCCGGCGGCTAAAAAATGCGATTGTGGTAACGACAAAGAGTGACCTTTTAGCAAATTTAGGCTGAACAAATCAAGCGAGCACATGCGAATGTAAAGAGACACCCGGTAGTGCCTTCGGAGAAATTCGTTCAAGCATGCTGTTGCTTTCTCCCGATCGTTCGAAGGGCCAGACGGCCCTTCCCACAGCTTCTCGATTCGCTAAAGGATAGTGCGCGGCTAGGGAAGCTGGACAATGCTCTCACCACGTGCCGCAAAAACAAATTGTACAGGCATAGTTAGGGGTTTGTCATTTTTAAATGGATTCCAAGGGACCCATTTGAAGCTACTATCGTCACAACTTTTCCACGAACTTAGATTCGTTCTCTTTCCCCTAAAAGGGTTAATACGGCCAGGCCGTAGTAAAAAAAACAAACAAACAAACAAACAATTAGATTCGTTCTCTGCCAAATTGCTAGGTGAGACGTTTCGAGTAAGATCTGGCGCATGTTGCTCGTGAGACGAAGCTATTTCGAATTGTTTGCTCACATTTAAACGATATTTTACCATTGTTATTGAGAGGATGTGCTTCAGGAAAGCATGGAAAGTATATCTTTGCATGTATGCTATAATTTATTTGGAAATCAGAAGCTTGACTTTTTATTGGCTTAAGGAAAGCTGGGAAAAAAGTTATACAGTCTAGTAATTAAAGAAAAAAAAACACAATACGTTAAATTTACCCTCAACACTAAATGAAACTCAAACAAGTTAACTCATCGCAATTTCAATGGTCTTTTAACTTTTGGATGACCTACCGTTGATTTTATAATGACCGAACCCTTGGCAGCACTGTCAGTTCTTCGTATACGTAGATGGATATAATGCTTCATCATTACCCAACCTTTATTTAGTGATGTCATTCTATGAATCAGACTGATCCACTCTAGTGATCTAACTCCATTCTACCCGGGGAGCGATATTCGCCAAAAGTATTTCGTACTTTTAACAATATGCCTGTTTCGCAACACGATGAGGGGCCATCTTGCTCCGTCCTCCCTGTGCAGTGCACCCTACACATCGGCCACTTTCACTTTCCAAGAGTATATCTTCTTATTTGTTGGGTTCGTTTTCGCGCCCCAACCAGCTAGCCGGCAAGCCAGTTACCGAGCGTTCGGGGAAAATTCAATTCCATATATTTATTCAAAAGTTCACAAGTCATTCCGGGTTTCTTTGCCTTTTTTTCCCGAAGGTTCGCTGTTTAATCTCGCAAACCGTTCAGCTGTCTGACAGTTTCACTCCGGGTGGTTGTCAGTGGGCGGAGTGCGTGTGTATACGTACACTTATTCACTTGCGAAATATTAAGCTCCACAAAATCAATTACTCCGTATGGTTGCGTTTCAGTGGCGCTGGTTCATGCTCGGCAGGTCCCACCCTACCGGCGCCGGCTCCATAGCTTGTCACATTATCGTTCTTCTCGCTCGTGTTTCCAACCTTTCCGTCCTCATGAAAATGCAATTTCTCTTCCTACACTTCACAGGTACGATCAGGATCGAAGGACACTACAAAGTTATGAGTGCCACTACAACCAGAACAAGGGCTACGTGGTGTTCTCCGCCATGGGTTCGTTCTTCATCCCGATGACCGTGATGTTGTATGTTTACTCGAAGATATGTTGTGTGCTCACGTCTCGCCAAAACAGGATGACCAAAACGGAGGTAAGAGGTATCCCGGATCGGCACGATCTGTCTCCACTCCTCGGACGTTCGTGCTCGACCTCGAACGTTCCTCGCAGACTTAAGGACGATTTTCCCAAAACCCACAAACTCTCTCTCTCTGTCTGTTTGTCTGTATCTACCAGGGAGTGTGGTTCGCTTCTTTTTGCTTTGAAATAACACAAACCAACCGGTGCTCCAATTTTGGGGTGTTGGTGAGATTAATCTCAAGTTGTCCGTTGTTATGCTAATGAGTCCATCCATAGGCGACGGGATGTTTTTGTACCGCCCCCTTTTCGGGGGTTTGTTTTTGGGACAAGGGCACTTAAAATTCTGCAATCAAAGGTTTTTGCGTAATTGAAACAACAGCCTTAGCGGTTAAGCAATTTAATTGCTCGTTTCTTGGCGCTTTTGATTTCGCTTTTGATGTGTTTCAAATTGACGTTCTTCGGGTACACGCAGTGTGGGCCGGCTTTCTGTTCCGAAATAAGTCGTCAGTAGGACTGAATCAAACGCTTTTTCTGCTCTTTGATGGGTGCATTGAAACATACTAAGGACTGGTTAAATCTTGACAGATTTCTGTCAACATACAGATAAATACAGAGGAAATGTCAATTTTAGATTAAAAAAAAATTGCCTTAACGGCCAAGAAAAATTTCTGCACAAAAGCTGTGGTTTGTTTAAAATATATTTTATGATTTGGTGTAAATAATATGCATACGGGGTTTAATCTTTTGTATGTATAGCCTTTCAATTGAAATTAAAATTACTAGCATCATTGAAATTTGAAGTACACAGGTGATCTACATTCTAAAAATAACTTTGACAACTTTGCACGTCAGATATAACTTTTTTGTATTTATTTTGAATGTTTTTGTTTTGCGGTCAGCGACCATACTTGGTTGCAACGAACCTTCTCAAATCTGGCAGACGTGGCCAGATGGGTGGGCTTCAAATATTAGCATAGGATTCTTCTTTTGTTTATCTTTGCAGCAAAATAAACGAAAAGAAGGCACATTTGCTAGCTCCTCAGCCCAAAACAAAACTGAAAAATGATGATTTACTTACTCTTTGTTTACTTTTTAACCTTTTCTCCCTGAACCTACGCAACGACCCAACCGCACTGGATAGGCGACGGAAAAGAACTGCGATATAGAAGTGGACAACTGTACGTCGGATGCCGACACCAGCCCCCGGCAGATGGTGAGCGGTGCGTACGGTGGCCGCCACGCGCTGTCCGCCAGCCACTATCCAAATGGAAGCAGCAGCAACAACACATCGCACCAAACGCTGTACGAGTTTCTTAGCTCGAGCCGCACCACACCGAACGTGGCATCGCGTGGAACGCAAAGTACCACTCGCAACGGCAGCAATGCCAGCGGCATGTCCAAGTTTTCCGGCGCCACGTTCGAGCTACGACCGATCAACACGGTGCAGTTCAGTGCGAGCCAAATATCGCTGTCCGAATCGTGCGCCTCGAACGTGACGACCAACGCGACCAAGGTGCGGCTGCATGGGAAACGCATCCCGATTCGCATCTCGTCGCTGAAGCGCGAAACCAAGACGGCCCAAACGCTCAGCATGGTGGTCGGTGGGTTCATTGCCTGCTGGTTGCCATTCTTCGTGTACTACCTGCTGATGCCCTTCCTGCCGGACGACTCCAAGAGTGACGATCTGATGGAATTTCTAACCTGGCTCGGGTGGATCAACAGTGCGATCAACCCGTTCATCTACGCGTTCTACAACGTCGACTTTCGGGTTGCGTTCTGGCGGCTCACACTGCGCAAGTTCTTCAAAAACAAGCACAACCTTACCTTTTACAGATCGTAGGCCCGCGGCAGGCCGACCGACCCACCGCACAGTGGGAGAGCATGAAAAGACAGTCCGTGTTTCGTTACGTTGCGCATAGAAATTGAAATAAATATACAACAAATTTAAGTTAAAGATATTGTCTGGTATGTTTCCTCTATTATGTTTCTCGATTCCTTGGACCCTTTTACAAATTTTTTTTAAAGAATTTTAAACGGTAAAATATTTCAAAATTTAAAAAAATATATTTTGATTTTTGCTTTGTTTTATGATATGTAACGTGTTATTTAAAATATCCCTTGTCTGGTGACAACACTGTTTACACGAAAAAAAAAGCCATTTTCCCGCAAAAAAAAAGACTTAATGCAAAACAGCTTTAAGGAAAAGTCAAATAAACTTAGTTGCTCGATACAAAGTTCTTTCTTACAAGACAGCTAAAAGTTTCATTGATTTACAAATCTTTCATCCCTGTTCCATACATAAAAACAAGTTTAATGGATTTTTAAAGTTAATAATGATGATGCCAGGATCTACAAAATTCAAGCAATACAGTCTGACCATTCTGTACTAAACAAGTTGAGTTGTTTTTTTGATGGAGTTCGAAATCGCTTCATCACACATCAAAACATTCATACAATTGTCCCAATAAAGCTCCGGAAATTGTGTGTGAAAGCTCACCATTTGTAACTTGCATCACCTTCATTCACTTGTGCGCAACATTGCATACGATAAAGGATATTTTGGAACAACATGAAGTCATTTCCAGTGAGAGCAAAGAAGGGTTTTTCATACAATGGAGACGCCTAGTCGTTCCACGAATGTATTACAAAAAATGAATTTGAAAAAAAGTTCATATTGTTCGAAACAAAAACCCGTTCGTAGTTACTTTTGTTATTCTGGTATCATAAAGAGTTGTAGTTTGTTTGTCTTAGTAATAAAATCTTCTCTGAATGACTCAATCTATTGCTGGAAAACGTTCGTTGTTTGGAACAGTTAGAACAAAGTTTTTTGACGGTAAAATAACAGCATTGCTTCGTGTCGGAAGTACTCTTGATTTATGTAGATAATAAATAATTAATAAACTTTCCATAAAACTTGCAGTGCATTATGACTAGTGGAGTCTGTCCATCAGTAAAACCATAACTTTAGAATGAAAGGACAGCTTTCGAAGAAATGTCATTTACATACTTTACATACATACTGCAGGAATCCACCGTTAAAAACTATGGCCTGCTAACTAGCCATCGTTTACAATGTACTACAATCGGTTAACAGCGGTGATGAAATACCCTAAAGGATAAAATTTCGACCAAGTAAATGACTCCCATGGAATGTGGAAGGCAAGCGATGAAGAGAAAGCACCAAAACACCCACTTACAGTAGACTACAACGCGATTCCAATCACCAGCAAAGGTTTGTTTGACTTTTTGGGACAAATGAAATGTTTTCAAGGCTTTGTTATTAAGCAGTTATAAGATCGTGTTTTTCGTATTGAATCTAGAGTAAAACAACGAAATTTTAAGAATTGTAATAGTTAAATGATAACCAGCAGAAAGTTTTATTTTCATGTAAAAAAAATCGTCACCACGCAAGACTAAATTTCAATTTAAAGTTTCCATCTACGATACGAATGATCGTCGAGCTTTTCTTTGCTGCTGTTGTGCGCTTCCACGATGCACAGGTAATGCAGAGCGAAACTCACGCCAGCTTGGTCACCATTTAGCTGCAGCAAAACTTCTAAAGCTACCGCCCGAACCCCCGAGAGGTTGTGTGTCGGTTCGTTTGATTTGAATGAAAAGCAAGACAGCGCTATAATCTCATTACAGTTTTATTGCATTAGTTTGTTTGCCGTCGTTAAAAGGTCGAATCGACCCGTGCCGGAACCGGGTTCTCCCGTGGGTTAAAAACGAGACGAGCGACCTGTGCCACCCCCCTCATCCCGGTTGGTCGGCCGAACCCGTCTGGGTCAGCTGACCGTACGGTCAGCTTATGCGGGGCAGTGTGTTGCTGCGTCCAGTTCACAGTACGGCGGGAGTATACGCTCGACGGAAAACTCGGCGTACGATAATCAATCATCATAAACCTTGCTATCCTCCTGGACGTTGTGCACCAAGGGATAGTACATGGCCGTGTCGGGAATTTTCACCACCGTCACGATTACGCTGACGGTGCAACAGCCCACAGGCAGTGGAAAGGACGAGCCGTTACCACCTCAGCAGCTCAGCAATTAGACGACCAAGAAGGTTCAACTGGCATGAGAATACAGAAAAATTGCTTTCACCAGCTACCAATTACGAAGTGGCAAAGTGGGAGTGGATATGAAAACAGAACATTGTTCTTTGCGTTCATTGTACGGATAAGTACGGTGGTGCGCAAGGAGAAGCCACTGCGAGAACGGCGAGCTATGGGGAAGTGCGTTACAATGTTGACGAACTTCTGCTCGCGGTATGGAACGTTCCGTTTAGCATGGGAAGCTTTAAACGGTCTTGCTGATTGTGGTTAGTTTAATTTTATGATTAAACATTTTCAATGGATATTGGAAAGAATCGCGAATGTAGTCATCATTTCAAAACCTACACAAAACTAAACCAAAAGAAGAAACTACCTGTAATTGATCCATTAGCACACAATGTTTCACTTTTAATATACATATTTTATTCATCGCTCTCACCGACAGTGGTACACCTTCACTGTCGCAAACTAGTTTATACGTAATAGAACTTTTCAAAGCCAAAAAGCACGATGTCGTTCCTTCTCAGCATTGTTTCACGACAGGATTCGCTGCTCGTCATCAACTCGTCGGCGAAAGCAAACTAATTACGCTTAACACATCGTTCATGATAGCTGCTGATTAAACCATTTGAGATAATGGCTAAAGTTTGCTTGCGGCTTACACGTCCAACTTTATCCGAAATCTCTTACAAGTAGGAGCGCGAAAAAATCAACTCACCCACTCAACTACCAACAATTGAAAATTGCAACGAACAGCGGTGAGCGTACACGCCGCATAGCACCAGGGACACTGCCGTCGCTATGGCTGTGCTGCTGTGCTTATTATGGCTGCACCAAAAACTTTTACACGACGAACGGCGACCGTTACCGGTGGCATGTGGGTTGCTTGTTTGACAAAAAAAAAGGAACATGCGAGCAATCATGCCATACATGCGTGACTTGTGTTGAGGGTTTGTCTGGGCATGTTTGTTTTTTGTTGTGTTTGAGCATTGTTGAACAGGTATACAGATGAAAAAAAACCGTACCATAACGACCTGTGTACCAGAGGAGAAACTTTTCATTTTGATGCGGTGATTTGATCGTACCGCAACCAACTGTCACAGGGAAGCGTTTTTATTTTGCCTGTGCTTGTAAGTAAAGAAATCAACAAACGTTACATTATAATAAAGCAATCTTGTATTTCATAAAGCAATTCAGTTCATTGTCTTAGGTACTAAAAGTCTACTATTTGCTTTAAATTACAATGCAGAAAAAATTGTTTTCCGAAAATTTCCTTTGCCAACCACTACCTTACCTCCTGCCTGCATTATAACCCAACCGCGAGCAAGCGTTTACATCTACAGCTGATAAAACATGAGCAGCTCATGAACGTTGTGCTTTTCAGCCATCAAGCTTCGCCTTTAACATTACGCTTAAGCAACAAGGCAGACCCTCATGAAATATGCTTCACGATGCAGCTTCACCTTCCGCGCTACCTTCCCCTACCTGCCCACTTGGCTTTATCACACCGTTGAATCTCCTGCACGCAGTGTCTGATGCCGGTTTGCAGAATGATTTACGTTTCGTGTCGTTTCGCAGCCAAGACGCTAAGGTGGGCGAAAACGATACGATAGGAAGGCCCGAATGGAGCACGAAAACAACACTGCCGTCGAAGCGTAGGAAGAGATTTCGCGGAGAACAAGAATGAAAAATGAACATTGAAGAAGTTTTGTGAAGCTGCGCGAAGGTCAAGGGAGAGCAGAGTGGCTAAAAAAAATGGCTACCACAATCATTCGGCTGATGCAGCGATTACCGTGGATTCTCAGAGAGGATTGGGGGTTTAAATACGTTAGCGGTTTCCATCAGACAAACAGCAAGCGGCCTCCATCATTAGTGCCGTGAAAGGACATCCGCGGACTTTTCGTCCTGGCAGTGCGATGCCATGATTTGTGCTACGGCAGGCAGATGCTTTGTGGGAGAAAGATGAAGCATGTGTTGATGGTCGCTCGGATTGTGTTTGACCCCAGAAGGAATAACTCTTCTCTTGCCGCTCAGCTCTGCACCGTTCAATGCGAGCAATTAACATTTCGCCAACTTTACGAGCTCTCCGAGATGGACGAGTGCGCCCATCAGTCGGACGTTTTACAACCTTGTCAAAGTGATGACAGCAGTACCACTTGATGGACTATTCATGCTTGAGCCTGGTCCTTCGCTTTCGATAGACGCTGGCCGTTTAATGGGCAGATGATTCCCGGAGGTACCTGGCGCCTTCATCAGAACCATTGCAGAGTGTACGAAGCAGTAGTAAAACGTTGAAGCATTTTATAGCAGCAATCAAATCATGTCCTCCATTTGTTAATGATGACATTAAGCTTTACCTTTCCGGCGCTGTAGGCACCACTTTCCACGAGCAAGCGATAGGGATAAAGCCGGGACGCCTTAAAGCTAACGTTTTATTGCAAGCCACCCTTCCACGCTCCGCCTATCCGCAAACGGATCAAGTGTCTTCGGCGGTGCAAACATGCCGAAAACACTTTCCTTTGTGTTAACGCGGTGGGACAGCTGACGCGAACGCTTCGCTAAACTGCCACACCGTGCCTCGAATGTGCAAACGTTCACACGACGCTTAATTCATATTTCAGCTGCAGGCGAAACCGCGCCGTGCGTGCATTAGGCCAACCGTGCTTTGAGCGAACCAACGTTCTGCCGTGAAATCAAAATCAACCGCACTACACAAGAGCTGTTGAAGGATGGTTTGTTTGTAGGGTGAGGGCTGGAAGCCGTTGCCGCAAAAAGGAAAACATTTGCTACAGTTTGTCTTGGAAGGAAAAGCTTACAAGCCACTAAGCGGACGGTTCCTCGCTCAAGATGCTTTCCCAGCACCAGCCAGCGAGAACCACCTTTCGCCTTGACGCATCGGCAGGGAAAAGGACACAGCCACTGGCAGGGAAGCGAACCGGGGCAGCAAGACAAGCTTTTATGCCAAGCGCAATCGAATTAACCGAGATTCAATTACCGTGCTGCATGCGATGGCGTCTTTGCGCACCGGGCAGGCAGGTAGCCGTGCACACCTGCACCTGCTTGGCTACTGGTGCTTGAATGTAAGGTGCATCGCCTTTAGTGCATCGCTGAGCCTCTTGAAGCGTCTTGGGGAGTGAGCGTGATATCATTCAATTTTATTGCACCCTCCTCCCCCCTCCAACCCTCCCCACCTGCCAATCGACGGGAGGCGTGACGTTGCGATCGAATCGCAACGCAAACCGCCTTGGAGTATCGACTTCCCGGGAAAAAGGGAAAGCCCTCAGCAAAGCAGCTGAAATGGATGGTTCTGTGTTCTCCACAGACGTTAAGTGCGAACTGCTCGGGTAGGGTGGGCATTCGCACGCAGCTGAGAGGGAAGTTTGCAGCGCATCTGGAAGCTTCAATTTCATTCTTTACATAAACGGTATCTTTGCATGGTATCAATTTAAAGGAAAATGCAATTTCCCGCAACGGCGATACAGTAGCTAAGGTGTGCTTTTTTCCTGTTGCTACCTATTTAACCGTATTTAACGACTCGCTCGCTGCTACGATTGGCAGTAATACGAGAGAGAGAGAGAAAAAAATTGTATCCGATCATCCATTAGCTTAACATTTTTGAGAAATTTGCTTTCACCAGGTGTTTTTTTCTGATTTGTATGAAATATTCACTAAGTAATGATGGAGTGGGAACCCTCAGGACTGTTTTTCTTCCTTGCACAGTGGAACTCTGAGGAAGGTCATTAAAATGTTAAGCCCGAATTTATGAGGCAAAAACCGATCCTTCTCTACTGCAACGGCTAAATGAAAGTCTGTTGCTGTTGCCTGGCGAAAGATTGCCTATCTCAGTCCGGTCGTATTTAAAATCCACTCCATGGTTGAGCAGACAAAAAGAAACTCCGCACATTTGAAGGGAGCTTGCTGGACCAAGCATAACTTTGAATACGCAATAAATAAACTTTCGTCCTTTCATATCGAAACAGCAAGTACATGCTCGCTTGTCGGTTACATGACAGGGCCAGGCTACAGCGAGCGCGGTACCCATAAAAAGAAAAGTTCAGTAAAGAGATTTAAACAGCCCAACGGTGAACGCTGGTGAAAGAAAATTAAAAGCATGACAAGTTGGAGCACGGAACAAAAGCATAAGCGCTACGCATCCCTGCCACTCAATGGTAGCTGTGCAGCTAATGTGTGCCATTTCCGATGCTGCAGAATGGAGAGGAACGTTCCCCGTTGCACGGCGAAGCGAAAAAGCTGGAACAAAGCATACCGACAGCTACTTTCCTCTGTTGCTTTTGATGCGAAAGAAATTTTAGAACAAAATGGTGGAGAAAAATTCACAAATTAAGGACGCAACATCCGGAGCTGTTTAGGAGCATAAGTTTCTCAATTTACAATGCATTACAATTTCCTGCCAGCACTAGGAAATGGGGCCAATGTTAACAAGTTTACCTTTCTCTCGTTCCTTTTACTAGAGAGTTTTGTGGGTGGAATTGGAAGTCCTTTTAACTTGTTTTTTTGAAAATATTTTTTTTAACTTGAGGTTACTGGTTGTTCTGGTTGTTGTATCGTTTTGTTGAAGAAAGAACATTCTAGAGGGAAGGAGTGAAGCTTCCCAATGTGGTTTAAATAGTTCTTCAAATTGTTGTAAATTGTTGTTAGGTTATGTAGTTCACCAGTACAATGTATAATTAGATGATTGTTTTTTGGAAAATCCTTTTATCGAGATACAGTCAGTGCAGCAGTCTTCTATCCGTAGCACTTAAACCACTAAACAACATAATAGACGCAGAAGAAAGAGCGAAACGCTTGCCTATTGGAATCATATTATGAGAAACAGAAATAAAACAAGTTCCGAAATCATTAGAACAATTTCATGCCAACTGATTAATTCAGCAAACGAAAGAAAGCTCACCCAAACTTGGCTACATCTGATTAAAGCACGTTAATGTAACTGTCTACTTTCCTGTGCAACAACAAAAAAAAAACACATTCAGGTTTGTTTCGACAATCCAATAAAGAGCTGTTTCGTTAACTTTGCCTTCCTTGTTTCTTTCTTCTTGCTTCTCCTCACTCCAGTTAATGCCGGGCTGCTAATCGAATCATTCGGTAACGAGGTTGCTCGCGTGTCGTACTCCTCCATCCATACCGACGGCTAATCCTGGCGAGCATCCTGGCCGAAATTTCAAGCATGGCGAAACGTTTCGCACGAAACCAACCCACACACACACACGCACATCGCACGCACTTGCTGGTAGTGTACGGTATGAAAACAAACGGCGCCCCTCAATGATGACCGAATCGGTTCTGGCAAATCATTCCACCGAAAGCAACACTGCACATGGTTCGCATGTGTCTATTTGGCACGACTGTCACCACCGCTTAACAAAGCATGCTCACACTCATCGTGAATTCCCGTTTGCCAAGGTCCATTTGATCTGTTGTTGGACTGTATCCGGCATCTGTCACATGTCAGCTCTGCTTCTGCAAAAACCTCGCATCGATTGGTTGTCTTTTGTTTTGTTTTTTGGTTGCGGAAGTTTTCAAACCATCGGAAAAAACAGCAGCTCGGGACTATATGTTTTTCAGTACTGGTTGTCTCGCTTTTTTGTGGAACGCTTCACCACTATCCACAACAATGACGAAGGTGAAATCGTAGTTCATCAATGCGCTGCAATCATTCGCGCTAGATACTATTGATTTTCAATTAACCCTGCGTGCGGTGAAGGGTCGAATGCAGCAAGGTAAGGCACCGCGCACGACCCTAGTGGAAAGCGTATTGCTTTGGGTTGGTTCTACTTTTCGATTGCAGCATTTTTCGAAGCAATAAATACGCAAACGGGAGATGGGTGGATTGGAAAGAAAAACTATTGATCGTTATCGTAGCGTCTCGGATAATGTCTAGTCCCTCCTTCGAGAACCTTTTCTAAGCTTGATGAAAACCCAACGCAACCCCTGATCTAATTAGGAATAACGTTTTTCCTTCCACTATCATGAGTGTGAATGAAACAAAAAGCTTCCTAACGGAGAAAAAACTACCCCGTAAACCTTGCCTTGCCGATGAGTTTGTGAAATTTCTTTGAACTTTACATTCCCATGTCTCCTTGCGCTGCGTTGTGTAAACTAATTTTGCGATCAAACTATGTTTGATGAACAGGGTCGTTGACTCATACTGCGGGAAAATTTCGCACTGGAAATGGAACCCGTTCACCAGGACAAACACAAATCTAACCTGTGCGGAACCATACTCGATTACGGGGCATAGTAGCTCTAATCATTGCCGAAGAGAATGAATTCCTCATCGTAGAAGCATTGGGAGCCCTTCAGCTCTGTGCCTTCCGATGTCAAGCTAGGGAGCCTTTTTCCACAGCAGCTCATCCGTTTCAGGATGCGAAAGATTATTTGCGAGCCGCACCATTACCCGTTACCGTTCGGATCAATGATGACCACTGTTTGCTGGGAGGATCACCTATAAGCTAAAAGAATCCAGCACGACCAAACCTTCCGGAATGGGATGAAAGCGGCAGTAAACAGGCTCGTGACGAACTGAAACCATCCACGACCAAACCTCAGCTGGTTTGCTAAATTGAGTCTCAGTCTATCCACCCGTTCCGTTGCGGCCAACCTGAAGCCATTCGCTAAAGCTACTTTACATTTCTCGTCCATCAACTAGATCGCGAATGCGGCCAGCGTAGGTTGAAGCAAATTTAACGGAAGGTTTACTAAGGGATGGTATACCGTTCAAGCAGGGTGTTTAAAATTCCACGAATTCCGCACCAACCGGTGAGGCCGCACCCGAGAAAATGGTAGGCACGTGCAGCACAGTATCACACTCGCTACCTTCAAGCCGGCCTACACGCGAATATGACATTGCGCTCACATTTTCACATCTGGCCGTCGGTAAGACTGGGCTAAAAACGTTCGTACCAGCAACGCAATTCGCTACATTTTCAACTCCCAGCTTTCATAACTATCGAGCGCGAACGTGTTTCGCAGAAGTTTGTGTGAATGCGTTTTGGGGTGGCGCGCACCACGAATGACAAACAGGCGGCCTATCTTGCCACTTGGGACCATCATTGTGACGATATTGTGTCTCTTTTGTGCACAACATTTCCACACATTCCTAGAACCAGGAGGCACTCTAGCGTCAAATGCTAGAGACGCACTGCATCATCTGCACCCTCTCATTGTTGTCTTAATGGACATCAAACGCAAATCGCGCATTATTTATAGACGAATTAGCATCAGCTTGTCCCAGGCTCAGCGGAAATCGTATTCAACAACCAGCAATGCTTCGCTCTAGTGGGAGGTGATCAAATCAGGTGTGTTTTCATGCTGTGTTTTGTGTGCTTTTGGAGAGCACAGTGTTCATTTAATTCAGTAATTGTTACATTCCAAAACTTCTTAAAATTTAACAACGAGTTTTCACTGCATGTTTCTCTGGAGTAATAATTAAAAAAATGCCATTCTCTGTAGGGTGATGTGAGGCGAATGTGAAACCAATGCATCCAACTTTAAGATTCCTATTAATTTCACTGAATTTTATAGTAGTCTTGGTTGAGTTATACAGAGAATAAATGTTGTTTTATCAGTAGCAATAATTAATTACATTTTTTTTACAGAGTTTATATTCATTAATAAAATTTTTCAAAAATTATAATAATCAGTTCATTATTCATTTTCTTTTCATCCAATATTGGTTAACTGCTCATGTTTCATAAAATTTGTTTAGTAAAAATTAAACACACCTTTTCAGAGAGATGAATCATTCGTCACAAACTGTAAAAAAATCAAGGAAGAACTTGATTATAGTGTCATAAAATCTTTTTTCTGTCAAATTTTGCAATACTCGTGCCTTCGAACCCGCATAACTCAAGAAGAGGAACAATTCTACCAGAAATACAAAACTCTTTCTCGTTATTCTTATGTACTGCCATAACTTTTGCCCGTGTAGGTTCACATAACGTCTAGCCTTTGGCTTAGGGTAGGCTGAGTGTGAGAAAATTACCTAAAAGAGTATAGTCATTCTAGGGCAGGTATATTTTCTTCTATGAGACTGGCTTTAAAAGAAATTGAACTAAGAAACTATGAGACTGGCTGTAAAAGAAATTGTATCAGTTAAATTCAGAATTTGAAGTGGTGGATATGATTTTAAAATTTGTGAAATTAGAGCAGTTAGATTAAAAATATAATAATGATAATTGCAGCATATTTTACAGAGCAACATTTAAAATTTAATTGACTGTTTCACAAACGTCATGTACAAAAGTTAGGATTTACAATAACTCTCAGCGCATTTCTGTGAAATTTGGCTTTAGTCATTTTTATCGATGCCTTATTTCATAAGATAACAGAAACAAAACAAACCCAAATGCGCCCTAGCATAGGTTCATGGGGACCACACGTAAACACCAAACAAAGAATGAAAATTCGGTCAAGGCAAAGGATGGTTTGTCCTGTCCTTTCTGCTGGTTGCAGCATTACAGCGTACCGAGTCCAACCTCCGAGACCTTGAGGCTCGCCACATCGTCCCGACGGCACGCTGTTGCTCTCCCCACAAGTACGCGACTCTGCGGAGAAGATGCGTTGCGTTCTCTCCCCCGATGCTCGGGTGCCATACGCCGGGTCGCACACCGATCGGCTGCTCTCGCAGTAACCGATCTCGGCTGCCGAAAGGGCGCCTGCACGAACGTGTCCGTAGCGTACGGCGTGCAGCCGCCAGAAGTTCAGTTCTAACCGAACGCTCGTCCGATTCACTGGTTCCCCGTGTGTGGCACGCAAAACCATCCCTTCCGTGAGTTAACATCGCGCCGTGCGCGGTTTCGGCAAAAGGGACAACCCTTTCGGCGTTAACTTCATTCCGGCGGGTGGCATCCGGTTGCGCATCATTTCAGCTGGTCAGCGACCGGGGAACGGAGTCTCTAGTGTGCGGATGTGGATGTGGTTGAATTTTTCCTGAGTGATGGTGTATAACCATCAGGCCTACGAAACCGCGAACTGTGTGCGTGTGCTGGTGTGTGTGTGTGTGTCCGTAAATGTGCGTCCACCCGGAACGGACCTCGGCGCTTCATTCACCCTGCTGCGTGTGACAACGATTCGCTCATAAGTCAAACAGAACGACAATAGCGCGCGCACACACACACGGAGCACACACAAAAAAAAGGTGCGAATCGTACAATCCTATTCCACCTTTACCCCGGTGGGCCCTTCGTGTCGGGAGGCCGTAAGGGGGAACGAGCGGCCCTGGGCAGTGATTGAGTGTGACGCGGGGCAGACGGTGCGGCGCTGAAGCCAAACGTTAGAAGCGCACAGCCGTTGATGGGTGTAGATCAATAAACAAACAAGACGACGCCAGCCGTTTCCGATCATCCCATCGGCGCGCGTGTTGAATCGCACTAATGACTACATCGAGGTGCCCGGTAAACCGCTTCCGCTCGTGTGTATGTGCTATTGTGATTAAGTTTCTAGTGCCCTGCAGTGCGCGGCTCGTTCACTAGCCCCTTTAACTAATTCACGATCACCAGTGACGATCGTAGCCGCAGCAGAGAAATCGCTCCGGCGCGCGAATTTGCACCAGCCACAGCAACCATAGAAATAGTGTGCAAACTACTGAGGCTACTCCGCCGAACCTGTGCACGAATCTTGTGGAACCATTTAACCGAGTGCTTGCTTGCATGAAGTTGGCAAAGTTGTTCAAAACTTCCGATAGAATCCAATCCAACCTGATTGCACTCCAGTTGGAGTACGCTCCGCAGTGTTGCAGAAAAAGTTGGTAAAATATGGCCAACGCAAAAGTTTCCAGTGCTATCGAGCTAAATCTTACGCCTGCCAGCTCTAAGTGAACGCTTTCGGTAAGTGTGCGGCAGGAGGCGCAAGTGCATCTATTACTGCAAGGGGCGATACATTTTAATGGATGCATAATTTTGTTTGCTTTTTTTGGTTTGTTTTGAATCTATCAGCTAAATTGCAGAGTTTTTTTGTTCGTAAGGTGAATGGCAAATAAATAATTGAATTTCTTTTGCAGTAGACGAAGACACAATTGAAATACTTTCACTTGTTCGTTTCATTCTTTCACTGAACAATAATTAACGGTGTACGTAACCTTCCCAAACACTTTGTTAGCTGGCCTTATTTTTTTTACAAAAAGATCCATTTTTCTTATATAAACATACGTATTTTTTACACGAGTTACTACTTATGGCAGTAATCCGATCGTGAATTTATTTAAAAAAAATCATTCAATTTAATTAGATGTTTCTACAAACAATTTATTAATTATTCATTGTAGACATAATAAATAGTAACCCACCAAAGCTCCCAAAATAATTTAACTTTTCAAGTACATTCTATGTTCTGAATGCAACCGATTGATTGAATGGTTGATTTTAACACTAATTGATTTAAAACATTGCTGGGGGGCTGCAGCGCTGGACCGAGTTTTCTGGAAACGGATTGGTGACCTGGCCATGTCTCTTGCACGTGCTCAGTAATGAGCGGGCCAAAGAAGAAGAGAAGATTTAAAACATTAAATTAATTAAAAACGCCCAGTTTGTTTTGTTCTCATACAACAAGTTGGCGTAATTCAGAAAGATAATTAATTGAACTTGAAACAATTTCTAGCTAAACGTTCAGCTTCAAACCCCTTAGTAACCAATGCCTTTGTAAAGACGAAGAGATTATTTCGTCTACTTTGCGCTATCAATAATGCAGCTAACGTGTAAATGCCGCTGTTCTGCCGAGCTTTCCCGCTCCAGTCGAACTGAACGCACAGCTTAAAACAAAAGCTTTTCTTTAATTAGCTTCGAAGGATTTTTGGCAATATGAAGAGAAAATAATTTGTTTTCCACGAACCAGTGTGCCGTGTGCTGAGCGTGTTGGTTTTCTAGATAGCGCTGTTGCTGCTGTCTCTCGCTTCGCTTAATCGTCTGCGTATTCGAGGAAAATATTTCCCAGATTGGATGCTGCGTACCGATGTCACCGATATTTAAAAAGCAACGCAAAAACACAGCAGGCAAAACACCAGCACGACCCTGGTGTATAGATTACAAAGCTTAATCCCACTTTGTTTCTCTCTCTCTCTCTCTCCCTCCGTGTCCTGGGCTTGCTAGAGACACTCAGAATCATAGCTAATTGCTCAGCTGGATCAAAGGAATG
Organism: Anopheles epiroticus; assembly: GCA_000349105.1. Lineage (NCBI taxonomy): Eukaryota > Metazoa > Arthropoda > Insecta > Diptera > Culicidae > Anopheles > Anopheles epiroticus. The sequence goes on from KB670724.1 coordinate 1,757,683, forward strand.
GCCAAAATTTGATCATCAACATAAATTAAAAGTCTTGTCTCCTTGGGGCCCGGTAGGAAGGGGCTGATTGAAAGTGATTCTAATTAAAAGCCATGGTAATGAATAACTTCGATGGTTCGTTCCTGTTGCGACCTGATAAAAAATAACTTGTCTCGCTGTAAACCAGCGCCGTCGTTAAACGCTCAGCACACAGTGCACTGTTTTTGCAAAGTTTTTGTTCAAAATCTGTGGTTACATGGGAGAGATCCGAGTTAGTGTACACCGTAACAAAGTTAGAATTTAACGTGCCAAGGCACTCCCAGTGACAGTTACGGATGAAAAGACCTGTTTTCTTTAAATTGCATTCACCCAAGCCCCTTCAAAGGATGCGATGAATAAAATGGTAATTTTTATCTTCACAACTGGGTTGCCAAAGTTTTCTGGTTAGCATCTGTTGTACTATTTGATTTCCTATCGGGTGAACCAATCAGAACGCCCTTTCTTTCGAGCCCACAAAACCCACAAAGACAGTCGCCGTCCGCACCATTACACTCCATGCTCCATGCCTGCTCGTTCAGGGAAGTGTCCGTTTTCCATTATTGCGCTCTGTTTTCATTTCCTTTGGGGAAAAGGATTTGTTTTTCGTACGAAAGCGCTCACGCACTACGCTGCATAAAGGCGTGCTTTGGCGCGGGCGAAGGAGGATGTCGTATGGTTTTAGAGCTTAGTGATGTCGTTTTAAAATTCAGCCCGTGCCCGGACCCAGTTCACATCGACGGAATTGATAACGCATCGTAGGGTTTTGTGACTGTAGCAGCTGTGCTTGGAGCGACACACGTGCCAGAACGCGAAGAAATCGCTCCAACTTAATGTAGGGCGCGCCACTTCTTTGTTGTGGATGTCTTTGTGGGAGGTTCTTACGCTGTCTGACCACCGGAGTCGTCAATCTGAATCGTTGGTACTGCTTGAATTTGATGAAGAATGGAGCATTAAATGACCAGCCTATCCGGATAAGCGCTTCCGTCCACATCCGTACAAAGGACACCACTAGACCAGTCGATTGTGGCTAATGGACTATAAAACGAAAAATTACCAACAATGCGAACAATGGTTTAATTAAGTTTCGCCGTGCATCTGACCAGCTGAACGCTCATCCAAACCGACGCACTCCCTCTTTATACATCTCTCTCTCTCTCTCTTCTTTCTTCTGCAATTTCTAGCAACTGCTCACCAACAGGGCCGGATATAAATTTTGAACCGCGTTGTGGGAAACACGAGCGAAAAGGAAGACGCGCAATCGAATAATTTCACTTTTTCTATAATCTAATCAACCGTGTACATCTTGTTACGGTCACCGCTCACCCTCATCGTCTGCTTCGGTACAAAGCAATCTTGCGTAAAGTCTGCTGAATTGCTATCGCCGCAATAACGTAGAAGAAAATGGCGAGTAAGACGGGCCGAGAACCTTTACCTGAGTCGTCGTCCGACCAATCAATTCCGACTGGAGGGTAAAGAGGAACTGCTTGAGTTATCTCATACGTAAGGTTCAATGGGGAGTAAGGGAAATCAACACATCAGGGAAATTTGTTCTTACGTGTATGCGAAAGCAGAGGCACACAAATGCAGAAACTAACTCTTGAAATACAGACACTTGGAGCACCATGAACCACAACCATGCGTCCTGACATAATACCGTCAACAGTAGCAACCACAAGTAACCGCAGCTTCACCCATATAGTGCGACCGAAGTTGTCCCCTCCCGGACTTTGGTCTTGTTTGCCTATCATTCTGTTCAACCTGCTTTAGATAGAGAATTATGTCGCAGAAACATATACCACGACATATGCCTGGAAGTTGATTTCGAACACCAACGGCTGAAGTGGCAAAAGAAGCTTTTAAATTCCAAAGCTTCTAGAGAAACACAGATTGCAACTCACGCACAACCCAGGGACGATGAAACGCTGGGACGTAGAATTGGAAGAGTGCGTGAGTGCGTTTGTTGAGGAGTCTACTGACTACACCCTGCCATAAACTCTCACCCAACCGTGATCCACTTCCATAGCCGCTGACTACGAAAGTAAACCGCAAGCTTTGTAACAGCACTAAACCACATGCTTTTCTAGCGCACCCACCTGTCCACGTGTCGCGCCCGCCGTCGAAGCAAACCCCATCGAGAACCCTTTAAAAGCCTTTGTTCTCGATGAAACCACCTGAACGGGGAGCGTAGATGCCACGCCAGCGAGCGTGAAGCACGATAGTGGACGAGCAAATAGCAATCATCGGCCTGTCATGTTTTCATCATTGACTCTGTGATGCCTGTGTGACGGACTCGCAAGATGGACACCTACAAAAAAGAGGCTTTAATGCTACCTACCACGATACGGTGGAAGCTCATAGCAGATGTGTAAAAGGGACGTCCGAACACACATGGAACGCTACGCTGTTTTGAATCGGGCAGAGCTGTCACTTTACGGTATCGAGTTCGCAGAGCCGTTGCTTTGACAGTGTAATAAATGGAGCCGTTGTAACGCGACGCGTGCGCGCGTACGCTCTTGCTTCGGCTCGCTGACTGGCCACGCAAAAGCCGCGGACTAATTGCTTCGGTTAATCAAATCAGCTTTTCAATTTTATGCAACCCAATCCCCGCCAGTGGCCCGGTGGCGCCAGCGCGACGTCCTGTTCGCACCGGCAGGTCCCTTGGTCTAAATTCCGGTGCTCCTGCGATTATAGGGCTGGCGGTTTGGCGCCTTGGCAATTTTACACATTCTCCAAAATCCTCATTGTGCGGGAAGGCACGCTTCAATTAGTCGAATAGAGATGGGTGCTTGCATTAATCATTAAAAATGAGACATCACGTTCGCTAGGGACTGGTGCCGCTGCCTGACATCATCGACTGTCGGGGGAAGCGTCGACACCGTCCACCCCTCGCAAATGCGCGATGGGTGGGCCCGGTTCCCTTCTCCCAGTGCGTCAATCAAACGGGACGATACCCAATACACGCACTAATATCAAGTTGCCCCAAGGCCCGGTGGCCTTTTCCGAGCGCGCAAAGTGCGTCAATGTTTCTCTCCGGTGCCGTTCCGGCGAATGTGCTTGCCACACCAGAGCTCTTAAATGGCTGAGGCGCTTCCTTAAAAGGTATCCCCGTTGATGCACGGTCTCCGTTATCTGGCGCGAAGCACGATGCACTGAGCGAGAGCGCGAACACGGGTAGGAAACATTAGTGACATCGGCAGCAATTTTCCGACGTCACGCGTCGTGCAATCAACTTGTACGTTATCGCTCCGAAAGCATCGATTGGCACAATTCACGCGAGAAACCAATTACGCCCTTCCTTCCAGCCCGGTTCAACCATTGGAGGGATGGGTTTTTGGAAATGTAAATCTCACTTCCAAAAAAAGGCACGCACGCAGCCCCCCAACACGTAGCTCCGAATGGGCCATCCACATTTAGGATTGTAAAAACCGTCCTCTAATTGATTGTTCAACACAAGTGAAGAAAGGTGAACATTTAGTTTGTTGCCCTTGATGAGGAATGCTTTCTGCTTCTATGCATACAGTAGGTGCATAATAAAGCTGTTTTGTATAAAACAAACTTCCAATTCCCGGATATGAGTATTTACATACATACAAAACTATGAAACAATATTAGAACGCTGAGCATTGATATACGAGACGATGTTATTATAATAAATGCAATTTTATTATTTTTTAAATTTTAATGATTTTTATGTTAGTTTAATTCATCCCAAGGGATAAAATAATAATCGAAAAATATTGCATTTTTTATTTCTGTTTGCTTAGTTTCTAGCGTATTGTAAACGATACAACTTTATAATTTAAGTAAGGTTTTTGTGTCAAAAACGTATGTCACATGGATCAAGTTTTTGTGCACCCGTGCTGTAATAGGTTAACATTTTGTTTCGAAATCATATTCTCTTGGTAATAATCATTATACCATTTTAAGTTTTCATTTTATTCCAAGATTCAAAAACGTTATGTGCTTTAGGTTTTCATTCATTGCTTATTTAGCAATCCATTGAGCTTACGGCTATATTTAGATCTGTTCAATGAATTTATGTTACCCTAACCGTCTGCGTGAACAAATTCAATCGTTTAACAATCACATCTCCTCAAGTTGTTAGTCAATAATAAAGCCAAATGACGGTGGTAAAATTTTCGCGGCGCTAATTTTAAACTATTTTCACCGTCATGGCACACCATCATTTGTTTGCCGCGTCGGCAGGGCCAACAAAAAAGCCCAATCCGTCAAAGTCCCGTGCGCTCGCCACCAATCCACGAGCGTAAAACCCACTCAAACACAACGTTCAGGCCTGTCATGGCATTTCCGCTGGCCCAATATTGTAATTCGATAATTCTAATTTATTACCATCTCGGGAGGAAGAGTTGAGACGGGTGGCGTTAAGTGGGAGCCATGAACGCTTGCAAGCGGCGACCAGCTCCTGCGCCTCCTACCTAGGCGGACGACAGCTCCTGTCGGGACGTAATCATGGCGTAAAACTTTTCCTTAAATCTAGCTTTCTTTCACCCCAATTTTTCTCCCCCGTTCGATGGCCAATTGCATCCTTTTCTTGGAAGAGGAAAGTTGGGTTCGGGCAAAGCAGCTGAAAACAAGTAAACAAACACAAACTACTCCGTAAGGAGTACAGCCCAACCGTCTTCACACTAAAGTAAGTCAGATTAGAAGGAGAGAGAAAATACTACGATTCGATTTGGACATTAATTTGCCTCACGGCACCGAGGCTCGACACGACACTAAATAGTAATTAACTGTTGCCACCTACGAGCCACCTTCCGGCTCCCGGGGTCGAGGGGCAAAACTATTCATCACGTTAATTTATGTTTACTTTGCACAAATAGCAGTAGTCTAGCACTGTAGCGCTGTGAATTTTGCCGGAGAGAGGACTCACCAAACAAAGCGCACCTAGGAAAAGACACCGCCGGGAGTCGTTTTTGACATTATCTCGAGCATGCTGGCCCTTCCACGTCCACTGTGAGCGTTCGCAGGCTGTTGTTAGCGAGCGGAAAACCCGCTATGAGAATGGATGAAAATAACAAATCCATTAGCACGATGACAAACGGTACTCCCTTTCCTTTGCATCCCTAAAGAGGTCCTTCGTGCACGGTGTGCGTGTGAATGAAACCACCATCCAAAGGGCAAGTTGGTGAAGGTGAAGTTGAAAAAAACGTGAAGCTGCATCTATTCGCTTGCAATCCTCCCACTCCCCACCATCCAGCTAGGATCGACCGTTTGATACGACAAGATTAATGCGCCCCGTTTGGTTTCGATGATCAAAAGCCAACACTGCACGTGGCACGTTTTGGCAGGATGCAGCTGCCTCTTGGCAGTGCGCTGCTCCGGAACACAATAAAGACACCGAGAATGCTTACTGGGTTACTTCCGGCGAGGTGACATCGTGTCACTGGCACAAACGAGCACGAGACAAGCTGGGAAAGCGAATAAATCTTGAGATGCCGTCGCCTTCCCGTGTCCCAGGATAATCTTCCGGGTGGTACCCATCGCTCGATTACTTTCCCACACCTCCCCCAGTGCGGCAAACATGTGTGGTTTGAGGTGGGGTTTGGATCCGGCTCGGAGTTTACACTTTGCGTGTTGTTTCTTTCGACCACACTTACTGATGCACATGCGAGCGGAGCACCCCCCCAGCCAGAGAAGTGAAGGCAAGCACTCCAGCAGATTTATTTCGTACTTTTCCATCCAGAGCTTCCAGAGCCTCGTCACTCCTTCGGGTTGCTAAATTTTAATGATGTCTGCTATTTCGCTCGCTCGCTCGCTTTCCATTCGGTTACTGCACACGCCGGATGTTTGACGATGGCACATTGTCAGGAGCACGCAGCGTCTAACGCTGGCAGGCTCGGTGCATGTGCTTTGTCCTGAGCCAAACCATAATAGCACGTGCTAAACTTTGCGTCCAAACCACGGCGACCAACGGCGTGCAACGCAAACAGAGCGTGCACAGCGCCGGCAGTGTCAGTCCATGCTCGGTAACCGCGCGGAACAGGGTGACACTGGGACGGGTAGGCGTTCGAGAGGAGATGCCACAGCAGCCGGCATCCACGAGAGTTTCATTATCTCGAACGGGGTGTTTACATTGTCTAATTAACGAACGAACGAGCTGCAGGCCACGCGTGCCAGCAGGATGCACTATGGTAGGCGGTGGTTGCACCTGATGGCTCAAAATCAGGCAATCCGTCTTTTAACTTGTGACAGCAGATTTCGTCGCTAGCAGATTGTGGGCTGGTCCCACACGACATTGCTGTTACATATCTTTTCAAAAGTCAAAGGAGCTCCACAAAAAGTTATTTCACGAAAACTGAAAAATTAAAAAGATAGAAAAAAGGACCGAAATCGTCCATCGAAATGGAGAAACGTAATAAAAAAGGAATTTTGATAAAATAATTAAACTATTACAAACTTTAACATACAACACCTGATTCATGGTGATTTCCTTAGCTTTTCGAGCCTCACAACAATAAACGCCGTGAAAGGATGTGTTGCAGACACGTAAAATCTCAATTCAGTCCCTTCATTTCGTGCTATCACGGGAAAATATCACATAACCTTACATCCCGGGGAAATATTCCCATAGTTCGTACCATACATCCCACATGGCAGCAAGGGCAGAGCCTACTAGTGCCTACCACCGAGAAGTGCTCGTACGACAAACTTTTGACTGTTGACTGCTTTTATTTCCCTCACTGCACGTCGCTGCATTCGCCCGGTTTTCATCCGCTCAACCGATCGTAACGATGGCTAATGGCATCAATATTCGAACAATGGGGCTATCTTTCCGCTCCCGGCATGCAGCTGAACCAGCTCCATTGCTAAGTTTATCGCCACCGGGTGGTGGAAAATTTGAAAACAATCTACTCTAAAACCTTGTGGGCGTACGAGGCACGGAGGATGCTTCAGCGCCGGATGATCGTTTTAGCTTGTTTGTATCGAGAGTGGGTAATTATATCGTTTTCCCTTATTTACCCATGCATGCCGTTTCGGCATACATACATCACGCCATCACATGCTCTTACACACACACCCACTAGCTTTCGTATTTTTACAGCAAGGAAAAGCAATATGCCGAGTAACGCGAGCAGAACCAGCACCGATTTGATTCATGCAAAAAAGGTTACAATGGAAATTAAATTCATACCGGCGTGCTGATACCATTTTTACACGATGGGCCGCATTGAGCTGTTAGGTGGATGGTTGATTCGCTTCATTTTCGTTTCACACAATCCTATAGGCTGCGGTACCTTTTCCAGCGGTGGTGGATAAACCGAAAGTCGGCAGTATCCTAAAATATGCGGCCAGCATAATTTTATACCTCCATGGGGAAGGTCGCTGCTCTGGCCTTTTTCATACAAAATGATTTTCTTTTTAGTTTGCACTTTGGGATTTTTTTTTATTGAAACGTGATTTTGTGTTGTTCATAACGTGGCCCTGAGCAACAACGGAATGTATGGGTGGAGCGCACGACACAAACCTAAAACACCGAAACTGAACTAGGTAATCATCTTCCGAGAAGGACATCTAACATCTGCAGGTTTTCATTCATCCACCCTCGTGCGACGAAGTTTCAGGTTCTAGAACAATCTCGCATGCAACAAAGTCCAATAAACTCTTCTCTTTCAAAACAGAAGCTAAAAAAGGTGTAAAAGCTGTTGACCAATAAGTGCTGAAAACAGATTTTTTCTGCGTCACTAGCACACCTTGCTCTTAGAAAGAGGAGTTAGTTTGACAGGCAGCACACGGTGTAACTAGAGCTCCCAATATTGGAATATGTGCAGAAAGCTGTCCAAGCCTACAACAATGCCTTATTGGAAGTGTGTATTTTTTGCAACTTGGAACCTTTTAAAAATGTTGACCCTTTCATCTCGTTCAGCATTCTTCAATTCCAATCGTTACAACGATAGCACAGGAGATGGGAGTTTGAAGGTGTTTAATATGCATCTCATACACAACGTCTTTTTTTCACAATGATACATGCTTGACTTGCTTCAAACAACAACAAAATAAAATTATTTGAAGCACATTAGCACACAACTTCAAAGACACCACTTGAACTTGCTGGTTAATTAGAATTTGAAATTGCTTTGTATTGTGATATCGATTCCTTCACGAATTAGTAGATTTTTTTAAAGAACTTAAAATGTAAGTGAACCAGATTTGAAGCCCATTTGGAGCCAAAATCTATTCGTACTGGAAATGTGTGTTTACCAAACAAAACATCAATATTTGTGAAATCTTCAATAACCTGTACTGATAAAATTTATACGAATCGTCAGTTTTAGTAACAAACCACGTATTATATCAACCATTGCCCGCACTCCAACATAACTTTCTGGGCAAAATGTACGTGACAGAACTAGTTTCATAATGCTCTCCAGCACATCCTGCCGTTGCATTCAAACCCCCGCACTCAGAATGCCAGTACAACGTGCTGTGAAAATGGAATAATATTTTCTCTCCTCCCCCCCCCCTCCCCCCTTGCCACACTTTACTATGGGCCGCAAAAGTTTAGCGTCAGCTCTATGCGGATCTGAAGCACTACGCTGAAAGCCTACGCAAACGGGCGGATCCTACTCCTACATTGGTTGGAAGCTTTCTTTTCGCTCTCGGCTTGCTAGAATATAGTAATGTTACAAGTTACAAAGAAAGAAAAAGCCAAGGCGGAACACTAAGCAGCGAAATATGTTGCAAGGCCAGAAAACAGCACCGAACACCTTTCGCGCGGCATTAGTTTCGTGATTGAGTTTCCAATATGGAAACTCCATTCGCAATCCATTCCTTCGAGTGGGGCAAGAGTCGTTTGCATGCATGGCCGCCCACAGCCCCAGCACGGCGAGATGGAGAGTGTTTGTCTACTTTACATTCGATAAGGAGCCCAGTTCAATCTACTAGTACGAGTACATGTGCCGCAAACGAACTGATCCGTACACAGTCAGGCTTGATATTGCTCCGAGCGCGAGGTAGAGTGTAACGATAACATCCGTAACGTCTCGCCGCTAATGGGAATAGCTGCAAATATCCTCCATATGGTCGGAGCTGCCTTTGCCGTAAAATACAGCGTGTCCTGCGATAAGCAGGGATTATAGCAGTTTTTTCTTTCACACCCGGCTTTTGCACGGCGTTAAGCACACCTTTATAGCATAAATGAAAAGAGAAAACGCTGCCAGTAGTCTATCATGTTGGGCAATTTTTCCGACCATGTATGAAGCGGCCTTATCAGTGACCTTCTTCCCTGTACCGTCGTGCTGTTTCTTCTCCTTCCTGTGAACGTGAAAGGATACGCTATCATGGCTTTTCCGTATGTAACCATTCGAAGATGTTTTGTTTGATTGTATCGATTCGATTGAACCCTTAGAATCAAGCACCACCAAACGGACCAAGTGGCCCAAATCAAGTGACTGCTTTGTGCGCACCGCAATTATGCAAATCTTTTATATCGTGTGCTTACAGTACCGCTGCTTCACGCCCAACCAGAGACAATCCATAGGTTTTCCGTACAACGGGCTGGGCCGCAGCGATTGGGGACATTATTGAGTCCCAGCTGCACGGTACCTGATAGTGAACGCAGCGGGTTCTTGGGCAAGAAACCCATCCTTCCCTCCCGAAAGGCCGTGCGGGTACGCTGCGGGATTCCAATCTGAGCCGGCTTTCTCTGTGACCTCTTGTGGGATCCCTCAGCTCACCACTATTGAATCATTCGTGTCCCGCCCAAAGCCACCAGGCCATCAAACCGTACCTTTTTCTTGGGTAGTTTTTTGTTTGCTCGATAGGAGCGAGCCCGGCAGGCCGATGAGTAGCTGGGTGGAAAATGATATTTATTCAAGCGGATTACACTGCCCGAGCGCTCGTAAGCCCTGGTAACTGAGATTGGAAGTTTGTTCCACGTGCCCGGTCGAGTCGAAACGATCCCATTTTGCTGTAACGTGCTGCAACACATGGGGGGGCTCTTTGTTGAGGTCTCAGGGCGGGAGTCCAAAAAAAACACACACACACACACTTTCAATGCAAACCTTTTCCAATAACAGGAAGGAAGGCAAGGAAAAGCACATGCAGATGTTTCGGTATTGAAACGATACCGTGTTTTTTTATGGCCCGGTATCTCTGCGAAACTTATCAATGGTTTGCAACAAATCACACGGTTTAAGCCGCCGATATGGAAACGGTTTTGTTCGCACTTCAAATTGTGAATTTCCTTTCTCAAAAGCACGCACACAAAGCGAACCACAGTGCCGAGCCCACTGCTAATCGTTTCAAGATGTTCGCTTTCGGTACGTTTGCACGGTGAAAAACTTTTGCTAAAGTACAGCAGCACCACCGGCACAAGCCATCAGCCTGTCCGGCAGGTTCATGAAAGGTAACATTTAATCCTGCCGCCCGCGCAAACTTACAGCATTCCGGAAGTTTTGCGCCATTTATTAACCCGAAAGCTGCCCGTTCGCACGGTACCGGGCAAGGGCGGCTGTCAGCTCGGTGGATGAGATTTCGGACAAAGAATTGATGAAAAAAGTTGGGCTTCTGATCAACTGCAACTAACACGATTGCGCGAAAGTTGCGTGGTAATCTTGGGCGTTGTTTCATTAATCTGCATCCCCGATTCCTTCACTTTTCGGGTGGTTATACTTGCTCTACGGTTCACAGCACCCTTTTGGTGCGACTAAAGAGTGGAAGGAAGGGCAAACAATCCATTATGAAAAGTACGTTGGTGTCACGCTAGTTCGGTCATGCAGTGGGAGGACAAAATGGAGCATGAAAATTGTCTCTGGCCTTACGCTTTCGCCTACACGTTTGTTAGATTTGTACATTGAACATGAATTGTATTAAACAATTAACGCAATTTATGTGGAATTTGATACCCATTAGCTTGATTAACTCAATTGAATGTATCATTGGGCAGCATTCATGAACATTAATCCCATTACTACTAATCTTTAATTCAAAAGCGATTGTAAGGCCCAATTAGTTGGCGAATCTTTCAATATAAGCAATATTAACTGTACTGAAATTATGTTTTAGAGAACGGATTTTTAAAATGTGGGAAAAATTATTGCTCTATTAATGAAATGGCACTTCCCTCAAGTTTTGTTAAAAGACGCTATAAATACCAGAACTTAGAACGTATTTAACACGTTTTGTTAAGAGGCTATACAAAATACCGGTTCATTTGACTAATGTTCTGCATTTAACATCTCATTTAGTTACATATTGTCTTAAATCCTCGCCAAACGTTTTGTTGCTACTATCATCTTTATTTAAATCAAACAATTTTAGAGGTTTGTAATAACGACAAACAGTCCGTTTAACTGTTTAATTATTTATTACGTAGGTGTTGCGGTCTATAAACCTTCTTTCATGCATTAAATCATTATTTTGCAACAGGTTTTAGATACAACATCGAATACTTTACTCACCCCTATCCACCGGTAGAGGATCCCTGCAATGCGTCAAGACTTTTACTGCTTCTACATGTTGACTCTCTAATACTAACTCGCTCTATCACTCATCACCTTGTTTGAATCTTCCATTTCAGAAGTCCCCCAGACGCTGCCGTGAGACGAGCGGGTCGCAATCAGATTTATTAGTCTACCCTTCCATTTTCGGATCCCAAGATCATGTCGATGACGATGCGCTCACACAAGCACTTTCATCTACTACGGCTTCTTCACACACTTCTCCAAGAATGAGTCGCGCGCCTTCGCTAGCTGATTGCGATAGAAAACGACGGTCGCGCTCCACAGCATCCGCACTAACACCGCTGCACCTGCTAGCAACGGTAGCAGCCCTGCCGGCCACGGTAACAGACGCAACCGGTCGACTTGTGACGACGCTCAACCGCACGCTCACTGGCCCCCCGTCGGCCTTCAATCTGTCCGATCTGCTCGATCGCACGACGCGCTCCCGAAGCGTCACCACCGGCCTAGCGGCTGCCAGTGCTGCCAGCATTGGCAGTGCTGCATCCCATGTGGTCGGCGGCCGAAGCCGTTCGCTAGCGGCTCTGTCAGCTAACGTCAGTGAGCTGGTGGAAGCCGGTAGCGGACGTGCGGACGATGGTCGATCGCTGTACGACTCCCTGGCGGCTGCGACGATCACGACGACGGTCAACATCCTCAACGCCACGACCAATCCGGCGACCGTTGTCGGCACAAGGGACGGCTTCACCGAGGACAGCAGTAGCGGCCCCACCACCACTACGCTGGTGGTGGATCTGGTGTCCGCCGGTGTCACGGTTGGAAGCGTCGATCCGACCGGCGACCGTCAGCTGGAGCTGCCGAAAGCGATGGACGAGCACTTTCTCATCGCCAACTGGCAGGACTGTGTCGTTGTGGTACTCTTCTGTCTGCTAATCGTAGTGACTGTGATCGGTAACACGCTCGTCATACTGTCTGTTATCACGACACGCCGTCTACGCACCGTTACCAACTGCTTCGTCATGAGTTTGGCCGTGGCCGATTGGCTCGTCGGCATCTTCGTCATGCCGCCGGCCGTCGCCGTCCATCTGATGGGTAAGTAGGAAGTGTGGCCCCGACTACCATGCAGCTGCCGACTGTAAATTGTTTGTTTGCACTGCAAAACGTATTCGCAATTGTTGGTCAAGTGTCATCTTCCCCTCTACATCCCTAACGCCTGCGTTTGCGCCCGATCGTTCGGCTGCTCTCCGATACGAACCGTGACCATGTGTATGTGCTGCGTGCGGTTCGCTCGACCATACGACGCTCGGAATCGATGGATAAACACTCGATATGATACACGTGTAAACAAACATCAACAAAACTCTTATGATGCACAAACACCAATGTGCACCGCCGTATTCACTCACAGCCGGCAGAAATCATTTGCTTGGACCGCAAGCTGCCTTTTCTCTTCGCAAAAACGAACCGATCGGCCGCGTTCCGTGGTGCACTTCAGCACAAGTTGCCAGGTTCATTTGGAAGTTTTGGCCAACCCGCTTCATCCCGCACTGCACCGGCCGCAACCGATCTGCGACCTTGATTGCTTCGCCTGAATGTCGCTGACGTGCGCAAGTTTCGCGAGCAGGATCAGTTTTTGGCAACCATTTTGTGTCCCGCTGCTTAATCCGCATCTAAGGCGGCTGTAAACTTTCCCAATCCGGGTGCAGAGTTTTTGAGGACCAAGAAAGACACGCAAAAAAACGAAGTAAATAATAACAGCCAGCTCGGCACTCTACTCTTCCAATATTTACGCGGCGAACAATTTGTATTGACTGAGAAACGGTTGTGCACTGGCTGTGTCCTTGAACGTTTTGGGACACCGCACCGTCGGCTGAGTTGTTTGTGATGTAAGAACAAGGAAGAGACTTGGTCCTGGTGTGACCTCTTTCCTTCCAGCCGCGAACGCTGAAGGAATGTGAAGTTGATAAATTGATTTACGGAACTTTTCCAAATTTACGATGCTGTCCAATCGAGAAAAACTTGACATTCGCGCTGCGCAACGTTTTTCGACAGTTTTTATCGTTCACACTGATCATGAAGGGCAGTTAGAAAGCGGCCACAAAACAAACCTTGGACGGGACAGATCGTATATCTAATGCGGCACTTTTTTTTTGCCTTTTCACACACAACAAAGAGTTGTTTATTGCAGTTCCTTACAAAGCAACAGAATGAAACTCTTCTCCATTTTACGGCTGTCGATTGTGAATTTGATTCTTCACCGCTGAATTAAATCATACCAAACGATTGCGGCTCTACTCGTGCGTTAATCTTGACTCTCTTGATTTCGTGAAGATTTACCCTCATTGTGAAATCACTATCCACAACTCCTAGCGCATGTTGAGCCATTTGATGGATGTATCATGTCACTCGGGGAGGAGGGAGGTTTTGCTTTGGCCAAACGGCTTTGTGATTTCACAAGAGGCCCACCGAGCTGGGCTTTCGGAACGCGGGCGTCTTCCAGCGGAATGACTGTCGTAAACCATTATACGACCAAGTAGTGCTATTGATTTTATTTCACTCTCCTAATCCCCCCCCCTACATCACCCCCCCCTTCCCCGGCCGGGTAGGGGTGGGTCACATCCCACGCATCCAGTGCAGATGTTTTTACGGGATCATTAATTTAAGCAAGCATTTTGCACTGACATAAACATGTAAGGGACATTTGGAACCGTTTTTCGGAACCTTTAGGCGGGTCGCATAAAATCCCTTTGGCGTGGAGTGGTTTCACAAAAAAGAAACCCCATGGTTGAGATTGCCCAAGAACCAAAGAATCGAAAGGGGAAAGTTAGAGGCACGTTGCGAAGCGTGACACTGAAAAGCCAAACTTCAAACACACCCTTCAAAAGCGGTCTGACCAAAATTAGACGAGTTATGCAGCATTTTCGAACGCAAACCAGGTTTAGCTGCAGTTCCATTAAGGGGGGGCATTTCGGGTAAACCGCTAAAACACAACACTGACCGGGGGTTACTCGATTCGTTTAATTTACTTGCGACCATTCCCAATTTATTCTAATTATATAACCGCTGATTCTCGCCCCGACAAAGTGAGTGTGTTTCGGTCCACCACACATAAGTGCATTCCGGTGCTAAATTACAACCCTTTCCACCCTCCCTCCGTTGGTGGTGGGAGGATTGGCCCGGTACTGGCGACCAGGTGCTATTAAGTTTGCACCGGCTGCGGATTAACCAAAACACTGCGACCTGCCAACCACGGACGGTTGGTGGATTGCAAAAAAGGTCAACCATTCCATTGATGCGCTTCGCTTTTAATCTGCCCCACGACCAATGCAGTCACGTACGGTTGTGACTCGCTGTAGCAAAAAGAGTGCCGTTTTTTTCTACTCCTTCATTGTTGCTCCTTTTAATTTAACCCATTTCCCATGCCGAGGCAATCGTTTAGCTGTTGCCATGCTGTACCGTGCCAGTCGTTCCGGGAGTGGCACCATGGGCTTCCCTTTTTGTCAAATACCTTCTAGTGCTTTCGCTGCTTCACCGCGCACTGTTACTGTACGTCTCTCACATAATAATGCTTTCGCTGGGTACTCACCATTTCGTCTCCGCTCAAGATTCTTTGGGGGAATCGAGCTGATACGAACCATTGACAGGCTGACGGGCTGCAGCAATGGCAACGAATGGAGCGATGGATGGATGGATGGATGGATGGATGGATGGGCGGGTATCATTAAGACATGATAGGTGATATTACTTTTAAAGACAAACATTCTTTTGTGTAGCCATAGCTCGTGTGGATGGTTCAGACAATCGCTAAACAGGTACCCTTTGCAGCCCGTTCCCCTTTCCCGTCCCGTACCAAAGCATCGTGTCACCCATTTGCAGCTTCCCATTAGCGCAGACTTCCCACGCTCCCTTCCGCGATGGTGCGCAACGGCAACGTGCTTGCCGATACAGTTTTGCACATTTTTCACCGCCACGGAATGGTTTTATTTTTCGCTCTTCGCTTCTTTCCTTTCGCCATTTTAACTCATTTTCTTTTCTCCCACCCGTTTCTCTTCGCAGGTTCCTGGCCGCTCGGATGGATACTGTGTGATATATGGATCTCATTAGACGTACTTCTATGTACAGCATCAATTCTTAGCCTTTGTGCCATTAGTATAGATAGGTATGTACTTGAGGTAGGACGTGTTTGAATGTATGCTTTTCCACCACCTTCTTCCCAAGCTTCCCCCTTCCCCGTCCCCGTTTTTTTTCCCCCCACCCCTTTTCTAGGTGCTCTGTGCGGTGGCGTAAAATCTAACCTTTTCATCTCCGGCATTCCGACACCATCCGGGATCTAATGGACGGTTTTGGCGTAAATCGCTATTTGGCGGATATCACCCCCTTCCCCTACGGACATCCATTTTGCCTTTTATTGTGGCCTACCTTGGGCCCTTATTGTGCGAAACATACACCAGGTGCTTTATGTGGGATTGTTAGCGACGACCGTCTTGTTCGCCTTCGTCCCGCATGAGTCGAAGTACACCAAATCACAGGACTTTGACACTGGGGTGGCCGGACGGCGGGGCGCGTGATCACGGTAGGGTGTTGGAAAGTGGCTGTACCAATCTGTATGATGGGTGCGGCTCCGGTATTTTGACGTTCACGTTTGATATCCTTAACAACGGGACGGTTGGCAGGCATGAGCCGTACAGCCTGATGCGAGTCGTTGTTCTACAGCTGCTTAGAGGGCTATAAATTATTACACCAAGTACATTTTTCGCATTTTTTCCATTCCGATTGTCGTGTACACGACATGAAACAATGTAGCAAGACAGTTGCGAGGCAATTGCGCTATCCTGTAAATTCAGCCCACTTGTGGCATTTGGATGCTCTTCGCACGATGAACTAAATTTAGCTAACTGCAAACGTTACCATGTGTGAACAATACTAGCAGCCTTAATGGGCGTGCAAGCAAAACACAACCATCCTCACACCGTTCCGGGATAAGCGATAGAGAGAGAGAGAGATATATATAGAAGGCATGAACATACAAAAAAAATCATATTTCTCAATCACCAACCAGACGGGTTTGTGTACCGTTTGCAAAGGGTCATAAAAAGGGCATCGTCACATAGGGATAAAACAGAAAAAAAACAACCAACTTTCACACACACCCACATCATATCTAGCGCTATCGGGCCGAAATGAAACGAACTGGGTAGCTGTACAAACAAACAAACCAGTCAGCCGGCAGCGCTCAGTGATAAACCCACCGATTGGCAAATCGCTGAGCCCATTATGATTCTGCCGGTCGCCCGCGGTCGGACCGTATGAGCTACCAATCTGGATGGACTAGTTTGCTTTATTTTCTTTCGATGACGCTTTCTTTGTGAGGCGAACAAATTGCTTCATCAGCAAAGGAGGAGATGATTAGGGGGTTGGCTATGGGGGTTTGGAAAATTGGGCCCGACTAAGCGCCACGAATCGGTACGATCCGGTCCAATGTTCCGATAACAGAACGCGGCTTATCCACCATTTGCGACATTCCTTTCTTGTGCTGTACGGTGCGACTCTCGAATGTGACGTTAATGTGTTGGATGGGTTATAAGCTGCTGTTAGAAACCCAATTTCGTGGGTGGGTGTAAAACGAAGAGAAGGGACCGGCATGGTCCCGGCCCGGTCGTGGAATTGTTGGCAGTTATGCTTCATTAACACATTATTAAAGCGTGCCATATGCCGGGATTGGAAGTAAATAAATAAATGAACGTGCCGGCGAATAGATACCGTTGCGATAGAAACGTAATGCAATGCGCAACACGGTGTTGTGTGACTGTTTGGGAAGCTCGTTTTAATGGCTCGTGGAAATTTTATGAGCTTATCGTGGAAATTGTATAGAGATGAGTGTTATGAATAATTTAGCTTTGGTGCAAGAGTTTTTGTTCAATGGAATCCGTATGACTTTGTTTTCCATCTTTGCACATTTGTAAGACTCCTCTCTGACGCTCTGGTGCTAAACATTTTAGCCGTATGATGGTTTTGAAAAGATTTCCTAAGAAAAACACATTTTCTATTAAAGCCAAGATGCAAAACAATCCATTCACATTATCTCTGCTTGCTGTTAATGTATGCTTGCTCCAATTAAAACCACATTTCCACGTTCGCAAGGAACTCCAAACCGTGATGATATTAGAATTTCAAACCGAGTTCAAGCTATACGTTCCTTGAAAGTGCGAGGCGGAAGAAAAGGATCTGCAATCCTAGCTGCGAGAATGAGCATTATTTCCATGCAAGGACCATGCTAATGAAGCCTTAATCTCTGCCTCACTGTTTTGAATAACTATTTTGAATTCATTTCTCGTTAATGCGAACCTAGTTTTTGTTAGTGCCGATCTGCTGTAAGCCGTAACGAAATTGCATGCTATAATGTGTTGCTTTCACATTTACGGCTTCTGTCTCTCTCCCTCTTACACTTTCTCGCTGAGTCTCGCAACATCTTCATCGCCATACTGTAGCTCTGTCCGTGCCGTGCCAATAAACAGCGGGACCCTAGCTCCACCCAAGAGGAGAATAAATTACATTCATATTACACCGCACGAACCATCGTCGACCGCACTACCGCACTACCGCACCGTCGCGCGGGTGCGAAAGGCTATGAATAATTTTCATTCGCCAGCATACAGCAGCCGTGCATTACATTCGAGATGACTGAATACCAATCTGATAGCGGAAGCGATGAAGCTCGGAAATGAGCCAGGAATTAAGA
Organism: Anopheles epiroticus; assembly: GCA_000349105.1. NCBI lineage: Eukaryota > Metazoa > Arthropoda > Insecta > Diptera > Culicidae > Anopheles > Anopheles epiroticus. Next base: position 1,775,860 of record KB670724.1, read on the forward strand.
CGAAAAGAGAGAAGCGGCTGGCCCCGGTTTCGGGCTGGTTAAGTGCAGTGGCTGGCTTCGTCGGAATGGTTACGGCCACACTGCCTGCGTGGCCCCAACACCCGCGGCATTTCGGAAGCAAGAAAGCGGTTACGTTACACAGCAGGAAGCGGAGGCCTGTGTTCTGGTGCGCCCTTGGAACCGTCTCAAGATTGGCCCGAGTGGCCCGGTAAGCTGGTACCATCATCATTGCACGGATGAGTTAAGATGAGCCAGCGTCAGCGATGCCGACGATAGTAGCGAGCGTGCGATAATGTGCGTCCTGAAACCGGGCAGGATCTCGCAAATTGATTTACATCGTGCCGTTATATCGTTTACGGTCTCATCACTTTTACGATCCTGGTGCGCCGCAACCGGCAGCTTCGGTCACCCCCGACAGGACCCCTTCCAAAAGCCACGAAAAAAGTCAAGTCATGTGGCCAAAAGTGTTAAAGACCTTGCCACAAGGCAAAAGGGAAAAGGGCAGAAGTGGTGTAATGGTGTTACAGTTTTTCCTTCTTTTTCTGGCACAATCCTGTGGCAAGACCGCCGAAAAAGATGGAAAAGAAACGGGTTGAAATAGTTTGCAAACTGCATTTAGCACGAGGCCAATCGAATGTCTAATTTAATTACAAGTACACTCCTGCCCAGCAGGATATACTACAGCTCGTCACGCCGGTATGCTTCATGATAATGATGATGATGGTGCCGCTTTGAATTCGTGCAGTTCGGGAAATTGTGTTCCCACCTGTACCAAAAGTTTATCGGAAAACTCGTGTATGGCACGGTAAAGCTTTCCTCCACCAATCTGCCCTCACCGGAATGCACTCGTGGTGGGCGAGTGTGCCTAGAAAGAGGTGGCACAATCCATCACACGCACCACCGAGGATGTTCTGTGGAATGCTGCTTGGTACGGCACCGACATAACTCCCTGTACTGTAGCAGACACTCTTCTCCGAGAATGTCTTCCAAAACCACACCAAACTGAATATACGCGGTGGCAAGCGCAAGCCGCCAGCAGACTAATTAATCAGCTTATCCGCTGTGTGAAAGCGCCTCTACCAACGAGACGAGCGAGGCGGATTACACGTATGCGCTTAGCCCGGCGCCATTCGGTCGGCGTGGAGGAAAACGGCGGCAAAATTTACACCAGCGCGCCTGGGAGCAATTTTTGCACCCTCATTAGACGGCGTCCGGGAAGAAACAATCCAACAATCACTGTAGCGCCTTAAGCCCGGTGGTAGAGATTTGCGAAACAAGACATCCGCCTGATGGATCCGTTTTCCGGTCCGTGTAATCTCGCGCAGCCATGTGCCTGGGACGGAGTGAGAGCTGTCTGTAAAGTGCGACTAGACCGAGCTGGCACAAAAGCAGAGCTTCGATGGTGTCTTGTTTAGTCTGGCTGCTACCGAGATGGATGATTTACTCGATTTGAAATGCGTTTTGCTCCGTTAGATACTTTAAAAAGGATAACGGATAGCAATGCTTGAAATCATTCAACTGTTTTACCCATCACGTTCCGTTGAATGACGGTACCGTTGGTCAATTTGATCATTCCTATCGCTAAGGTTTTCTATAAACTTCAAAGCGTTTTCAAAACATTGAAATGAGTATCGGACGTTCCCTGAAGAAAACCACCTTGCCCGCAATGGCAACTGAGCGTGAAATTGAAAGATTGTGAATTTAATTAGTTTGAATATTATAACAAAGAATGGGAAGTTATACCGAAAGCCCTCAAGAGCTCTATTATGAATTCTGCCCTAGAAAAATATGGCACTCGTAAAAAAAGGTAGCTTATTAACGGGAAATTTAACAGTCAATTCATTTTTTTTTGTTTTTGGTTCATAGTGTTATTACTCTCCGAATCTCTAAGAACAGATCCGAAGTCTTGCGAAGGACTATTATCTTGACTATTTTCTTTGCCTTTGTGTTTAGCTTAAGATTAGTACAATTGTTGTGTGAAAAAAATTGTACGATACACTGTTCCAGGAATTCTCTAGTTGGGCCCCAAAGTTGAAAGATAGGCAGAAAAAAAATGTGGTGTCCGACATTAAGTGGCCGCAACTGTATGCCTCCTCGAACCATTCGAATTTCAACCCCTAAGCGATCGTTAACAATTGTAATGAATCATATTTATACACAGAGCGGAGAACGCTTTCAAGCGAAAACACTCGTTCCTCCATGCTTCTTTATTAATGTTACTAATCAATCTTTCCTACGCGTTTTTGTAACTGTTGTTTGCGCGATGGGGACGCATGCCAATCGTGCGCCCTGTCACGCTTACGCATTGCTTTGTGTACATAATTGTCAAAATTTGTCAACGCAATACTTTTTTTTTATCGCCCGAAGTACATAAGCAGAGAGTTCAGTGCACGGTAAACCCCTTTCCTGCTGACGTATAAATGTCATTGCACGACTCGCTAGATACAGTGATCCTGTCAATTAACGTAATTGCCTGTCTTTTTCCACTCCCACCCCCGCACAACAAGCGCCAGCCCGTTGGTAATTGTTGTAATCTTGTACCTTCCACAGATATCTAGCCGTAACGCAACCATTAAATTATTCCCGTCGCCGACGCTCGAAACGGTTGGCGCTGTTGATGATCCTTGTCGTATGGGTGCTGGCACTGGCCATCACATGTCCCCCGATTCTCGGCTGGTAAGCTTCGAAAACGCAGCCCATCCTGAATGCACAGACACACGGCCAGCAGCTAACATGTCACATTTCCCCTGACCTCCCCCTTCCTTCTTCCGTTTGCCACAGGTACGAACCGGGTCGTCGGGAGCTGGACCAGTGTCGCTACAACCAAAACGAAGGCTACGTCGTCTTCTCGGCCATGGGCTCGTTCTTCATCCCGATGACGGTGATGGTGTACGTGTACGTACGGATATCATGCGTTGTCGCCTCCCGGCACGATAAGATGACGGAAATCGAAGTCCACAAGGTACGTTCTATAGCTGTCGTCGCTCCCGGATTACGACTTAGCCAGGCGGCCCGGTAAAGCCAGTCACGTGGACAGCTGTTGAATACTAATAGAATAACCGTTTTGCGAACACTGCACAGCAAACATGGGCTGCTGGTTTTCGGTAGCTTGAGGGCACGTGCCCTGTATGTTAGGGTCTGTTATGCTCCTTCTACCCCGCTCTGGGAGCTTTTTTCAGACAAGCAAACAATGAAGGGCAGGAAAAAACCGTCACCCACAGCAGGACGGAAGATAATGGTCGCGCACAGAAGGGAAAGAAAAAGCGAACGGAAACTGCCCCGGGTCCTCAAACACACACACACACACACACACACACACACACACTACCATACCCTCAAAACATTCAAATTTATTCAGCACAATTGTTTGTACTGAAAAGAAAGCATGATTTATGAGACATGGGGCGTGTGCCACGTTGGCGAAGCAAACAAATTTCATGTTTACATGCCATTTGTTGCTTGGGATTTGCAAAGAAAATGGCTGCTATCTTTAAATTACATCCCGGGATTTAAAGGAACCAGGGGTTGGATGTTTACTTTCCTTCGGTTTCTTACTGCTTTACCGAGTTCCTTTCCGGAAGTCGGCCAGGTCGGGCTGTATTTAAAGCGTCGGTTTTTTTTTTGGGTGGAATTAATCTTCAATGAAAATCCCATTTGATTAGGCTGCTAATTTCATTCCAGGGACAAACCGGATCATGATGCTTGATAATGCGATTACAAATGTTTTCATTCTCAATCAACTTCGCCTTTCCCACACCGGCGACGAGCTTCGCTCCAATAGTATTTGTTGAGGGGATCCACAAAAAGTGGATCATTGCTCTACGCCGCTAACTGCTAATACAACTTGTTAGTCATAAAATATGACACAGCATTATCTTCCGCACGAACCGAAAGCACAAAATCGAAACCGTATACACGCGTCCATTATCCCTATCGCGCGCCTTTTTTGCCCAAATCACTAATTAATTGCTAATGAAATTTACCACCCGTTAAATCGAGTTCACTGATACCAGCGGCAAATACGGATACGGACACTGCGGATGACACTGTCCGCGCACAGTTTGTGCTTTTGGTGCTTCGCCACCGACATTGTGCAATCTCATCCTCGCCTAATTATGCGGCAGAAGCGCTGCGGAGCGCAATAAATTTCGGTACGCGTCGCGCTGTATGATTCTGCCCGATTCATGCTAATTATCCACAAAATGACCGTCCACTCGGCAAAAACCTTTCACGGTTCTGTTTCGGTTTCTTTCACCTTCGCTCCATTTGCATTTACAGAAAAGTCACCGCGTGCGGGAACCGGAGGAAGATGGCTATCAGTCCGAGCTGGACCCGATACCGCTCAGCCCCAAGCAGAAGCGGTCCTCGTCGCAGCTCTCCACCTCCACGACGACGTATGTCGCCCAGCTCGGTCCGATGCTCGACGATAGCGTCACCGGGAACGGGCCCCCCACCAAACCGGCTGCCAAGCGAAACAACCACAAGCACGGGCACTACGAGCTGATGGACCTGAACACGACCGGTGGTAGTACGCAGAGCAAAACCACAATACTTGCTGCAGGCCCGGTCATTGGGCCGGGCGGTGTGGTGGTCGGCGATGCTGTTGCCGCTGCTGAAGGACCTCCTCATGCAGAGCAGCAGCAGCAGCAGCAGCAGCAGCAGCTGAGACAGCGAGCGTACGATGATGGAACGAGCCTTGACGCGATTGTCGATGATCCGGTCGGCGATCTGGACGGGCCTGGTAGTGGCAGCATCGAGAGCAATGGCAGCACCGCCGCTACGGCTGCGGCGGCCGTTGCCGCCCCGACCAATTACAGCAAACTGCCGTCGACGGCCGAGCTCTGGTCGTCCGGCAATAGTGTTTTCAATCAGCAAAGCCACAAACCACAGTCCCATTCGATGGCGAGCTTTGGCGGGGTGGCCAGTGCATCGCCACCGAACCACTCGCAGCACTTCCATCACCACCATCATCACCACCACCATCATCATCACCATCATCATGAGGGCCGACCGACGGCCGCACTGGCGGCGGCAGGTGGGCTGCGGCGAAACAACACGGTCAACACGTCCATCACGACCTCGACCTGCAGCTCGGTCCAGCTGATCGGGGGGCGGTCGGCGGGCGGCAACAACATCCGCATCCACCAGAAGTCCCTGTCGTCCCGCATCTCGTCGATGAAGCGCGAGAACAAAACGACCCGCACGCTCAGCATCGTGGTCGGCGGCTTCATTGCCTGCTGGCTGCCGTTCTTCATCCACTACATCATCACCCCGTTCCTGCCGAAGGACTGGACCGTGCCGAAGCTGGGCGAGTTCTTTACCTGGCTCGGCTGGATTAACAGTGCCATCAATCCGTTCATCTACGCGTTCTACAGCGTTGACTTCCGGGCCGCCTTCTGGCGGCTGACGTTGCGCCGATTCTTCCGCAACAGCGAGAAGGCCCCGTTCGCCAACATTCACAACCTTTCGATGCGCGCACGATGAGGTGCGGAATGAGCCATTCCCCATCCGCTACCGGGGGACGCCTCCTTCCACCGTGTGAGTGTGTACGCGTGTGATTGATTGAGCGATGGAAAGCGTCGCCAAGCCAGCCAGTGGTTTGCGAATTCGGGCTGATGGGCGAATTCGGACTGGCTGGACGTAAAGTAAAGTGACCGATGGCGCGAGATCACGTATCCTTGTTTGGTCAAATGGGCAATGACCAAACGCGGACGGGCAGGTGAATGATAAGCTTCCAAGGGAAGGTCGATAAAGAGAGAAAGAAAGTTCTAGAAAAGTTGGAGATCCTGCTGGCAGGCTTCCTGTTTGTTTTTGTCCACACCTGTGTTGTCACTTCTGTACGAGATTAGTTGCTTGATTAGTTCTTTGATTACAAAGTCGAATAGGTATGTCGAGTTAACATTAAGTATAAGCAGTTGCGTTATAGTTGCCTTTAGCTTTAAAAGCATTCGAGGCATTGGATTTTATTCGTTGATATTTAGGGCAAATCGATTGGTGTTGTTAAACAAGCTGTTGTTTAATTGATGCCATACGTTGAATTTAAAGGCGATTAAAGCGTAAAACGTGTTCAGTCCTTCAAGCTGGCAATTGAAGCAATTTTGGTTTTTTTTCCTCTGTAAGCGACTGACTCATGAAAAGCACTCAAGCCCAACAATTCTTCAGGTCAATCAATTGATCGGTTAGGATCAGTAGATTGGGAAAGTTTTGTGGGTTGAAAGCACACTATGATTCATGCTTTCCAATGAATGAAAAGTTAACATGGTTTACTGCTTTTCGCTTTCGAAAACTGGTTCTTATTCTAATTTAAAAGCTCTAAATCATACCAGAAAAAGAGTCAATACTGAACAAAGCACATTCTTCCTAACGTCAAAACACTTGAGCACCGCTCAATTTCTTTCTCTGAAGTACAAAAAAATGGTAAAAGAAGATAAAGTTTAAAGTAAGCGTCATGAAGTAAAAGGTGCTCATACAGCCGTTAAAAGCTTCTTGTAGGCGTCCACAAAAAAAAGATCTTCATTCCGGTCCTTTGCATCATCGGTCTCATTCATCAAAGTTTCAAAGCCGGGTGCAGTGAAACGTCATCAGTGAATGCAATTCACGCGCTACGTTTTCGCACGACCCGTGCAAAAGGAAGCTCAACCACATACCCACACATATATAACCGCGGTACGTGTGCGCCCCGTATTGCGCCACTCTCGCAAACTGAGGGTTCTTCTCACCTTACTTAAACAGCTTCACAATAGTATAAAGGGACAGGAAAAACACCACCTCGTACTGTGGTGTTGAAAGTGGACACACACACACACACCCACACGTGCAGACTGGGGAGGGATGGCGCTCGAATGAAAATGAAGTGTCATCGTTCACATTTGCTACCATTTCTGCTACAGAAAAACGTTCGCGGCCTTTGTGTGGCGCTTTATTATTCTGCTCGGTGAGCTTTTTCTTTGTTTGCGGCGCATAATAGAATCAAGTGAGCTGGATGGCACAACGAGGGATGGCAGCGGGGAGCCAAAACGTCACCCTTGTTCGCAGTCAATCTCGTGCCGGTAAACAAGAGCCACAGACATGGTAGTGCACGCATTACACGCGCCCTTTGGTATGGAGCAAGCCCGTAGAGAAAAAGTCACCACCAAATGCGTTAGTAGAATATATTCACAGAAAGAAGAAAAGCATCGTTCTGACTCCCCCCCCCCCTCAACCCATCCACAACTGAACGGGCTTTATTTAATCAAGAGATACGCAAATGGGAATAGGAAAGCTTTAAATAAATATTTTGAGACCGAGCGTGCCAGGCACGGGCAGTGAATCGAAAAGTAGACAAATGCAACAAGGCGGCAAGCTACCCCCCTTGCATGCACTATTGTACAATGGCAACGATCGTGTGCCAGTGGATCGAATAAAAAGAGGCTTATAGTGGAGTTTATATTTGCTACCGGCACTTTGCTTAAATAGCTTTGCAAAAAGGCTTAACAATAATCCTCCATTAAAATCATTCCACCCCAGTCGGCCCTATCGGGCGCAATATAGTAAGCAAAACATCAGCAAGTCAATAAATTGTGCTCCTCCCTTATGATTTATTATGTTTTCCTGGCAACGCTTTATTTTTCCCATTCGGGTACAATCGACCGGCCGGTGAAGGGTCACGTACATCGTTAACGATTTTCAGCGATCGGCACAAAACCGGAAACATCGAACAGACGGTATGTGCACCACGAGCACGGATAACGGGGGCCAGGATAATGGGGACAAATTTGTCTCCGAGCGTTAGGTTATCGGTCATCACGCGTCAAAGCTCATTTCCGATCAACCTCTCACACACACACACTCGCACACACTGGCAGTATTACAAAGAAACAAGGGAAAACTTTGTGGAAGATGGTGGATTGGCGTGACAGCGGTTCCCGGTAGCGAATGTCCTAACGCATCGAAAGTGACCGTGTGATAAGCAGCGATTGGGCGAACCACAATTTCGTAAAACTTCGCTCACCCAGCGTGCAACTAGTGCCGCCATAAGCCAAAAGGATACATTTTAAGAAGGCAGTGCAGAAGAAAACCTACGGTACACGTATGAGGGACGGGCGCGTGGATGATGAAGTAGATGCAATGAGGTGGAAAATTAAATAAAATTAAAAACGAAAAACTCCACACGCACCCATACGCAAGGGCGTCGTAGGAAAGAAAGGTTACACGAAACGAGGTGGAAAAAGGCGCCACAATAGCCCACGCGACTCATATCGTTCAATTGCGAGAGAAGTTTGGTGGAAACAGGCCAAAGAGGGTCCCGTCGCCGAAGCGAGAAAAATAGCCCCACGTACGTCAGCATCAGAGCAGCAGCACTGGGCATGGTGGAAGGAGTAAAAGGGTGGATGGAGGAGTCTCCTCATCATCCTCCTTCTCCCATTTCCCTTTTCTCTGCAGTGCGTAATGCGCGCGGAAAATCATTTTCCGAACGTAAACAGCTTTTGTTTTTGTTCGAGTTATAGAAGCCATCTAGCCGCCGTTGAATTGAATAAAGAGGATTACTATGCTAGACTAGAGCGAGAATGGTGTACGCGTTCGATGTGTTTTTATCACCCGCCTCACTTACTTTCCCTTTGCCTGTCCCGCCGGTCGAACCAATCCGAACATTCCAGACATAACGATCCGGCAAAACTCCAACACGGTCGGGTAATGCGGCACGTGAAGTGAACAACATTTCAGCATCAGCATCAGCTTCCTCACTGACGGCATCTCGATAGCACTATCTTGCCCGTCATATTAACATCGATAAAATTGATATTTTGTCGCGTGGTGTAAGCGTGGAGCAAAAGAATGTGACAATCGGTGAAGTAAATCCTCGCTTTCCTGCACTGGGACGTTGACTTGCCGGAAATCTTGCTGCTGCTGCTGCTGCTGCTTGTGTAAGGCTATTGGTTCTGCCCGTTCCAGCCGAAACCATCAACCGGCCCTAGTTGACAATGACAGCGATTTGCTGTAAAACCCACGTCAAGAGTTGGTAGAGATCTGCCTGCTGGATGGTGAAGTACATAAATGTGGTCCTTCAACGGTTGCACTGACGAAGGGAAAGTGCCAGCGGTACCGTTAATTTGACAACCGCTACCACTTTTGGGCAATCGATCGCATCAATGGTGCTGGAGTGCGAACAAGTGGTATGATTGAATGCATTTTGAGAGAAATGCTATCTAGCATTCACCATAAGTTTGTGATAAAATAGTACAAGGGAACTTATAGCAATGAGGAAAACAGCAAAGATGTTTCACTTTTGCTTGGTCATTAGGAGATTTTATTTTTATTGACTGTTGTTATATAATTTAATTCACAATTGAATTCATTATAGTCATTGTAAAAACTGTATCTATTCAAAAGCAACAATATCCCTTTTGTATAGTAAATATTCATTAAAATCATTCTTACCACTTGTTCCGTTACTTCACACAGTTCGATACACACAGAAAAGCTCTTCAGAGGGCGCTGCAATCGAGACGATCGATGAACTTTCAATCGATAATGCTGGTTTTCGGTTTTAGTACAAAGCTTGTACTAAACCTTCTTTCACATGTTTCGAACGAAATACACCAGGCGTCTCCATTAGAGCGGTGCTTTCCTACAGTGTAGGAAATGTATGTGAGCCTAATGATAATATGATAATAACTAATGAAACTAGTGATAATAACTAGTTTAAAGTGAATTTAAAGAGTTCGTAGGGGAACAATGTGAAAAAGCATCAATGCCCGTAGTATCTTCAATTGTGTAATGTAAAATTAAATATTAAATTATGCAACTTTCCCAACAAAACTCAAAGTTAACCACATTCTATCCTGTTCAAAATGTTAATGAAAAGTATAATAATCTATTTTTATAACATCATATCAACTTTCACAATACACAGTAATGCTAAACTTAATAAGATACAGTACATACAGCCTTAACACACTGCTGCCTCAAATAAAACTTATCTAATGCAGTAAGAATTCACCAATTAATACTGTCACATTCAACCTTACGAGTAGAAACTTAATCAAACTATACTTAACTTTTGGAAATGACACTCATACTTTCTCTTACCTAACTAATGAATTTTTTTTTTAAATAGAGTATCCCATTTTCTTGTTGCATGGATGGCTGACGGAATCACATCTATAGCATGTTATGATTTATTCTTATGTATTAGCATATCATTCGTTTGCTGAGCATGTCTTTTGATAGCAGCCTTTCGTACAAAAATAATGTCCTCTCTGGTCAGTCCTTTCAGTACCGCTTTGCAAGATAATTTTGTAAAAATGTATCTATCTTCGGTTTTACACTTTGTAATTTGCTGCTGAACAGCAAATACACCTTTACAATTGTACACATACATGTATAAACACTTACACAGGCGAACAGGTAAAGTTAATGTTTCCGTGTCCCGTTTCTTTCGAGTAAAGGTCTCAACGCGTATCCTAACAGTTTCGGATCTGGATACACCAGTCCAACTTGTTTCTGGTGACTTCAAGTCGATTTTAGCCTGTTTTGAACAATAAAGCAACACTGGAGATAAAGAAAGAGAGCACGAGCACATCCCAACACCATAAAGAGGGGGAGCCGCTAATCGCCTTTGATTATGGACAGTCGCTCAAAGAAATGTTTCGTCCTCCACGATACCGGATCCGGTACTTGTCCCGTTGGCCGGGTTATTAGCGCTGGAGTCAGCGGCCACCGTGCCGTTGCTATGATTGCCGTTCGAGCTCAGGATCACGCTGCCGCACGTGACAGTAGTGGTGACCGTGTCCGTGTTGGTGCTGGTCAGGGCAGCCATGCCGGCCGCCGACGTTAGCGTACCATTGTTGCTGCTGTTGTAGTTCACGGAACCTCGGGCCGGTGCAACCTGGAATGTGTTGGTGGGCATCGAATAGGTCATTTTGTACTGTTGCGCCCGTTGCGTGCAGAGCCCGTAGCTACGTGTGCGTGTGTGTGCAGGTGTGCGTGCATGTGAATGTGTTGCAAGACAGAAACGGGAGGAACGGTGAAAGAGGATGTGAAAAGAACGTAAAAAGAAAAAGGACATTAATGAGGAGCAGGGACGGCAGAAGCATAAATGTGTTCGTCTGACACAAACACTTACTTTGAGAGCAGCGAGAACAGATCCTTCCGATACTGGACAGTCAGTATGGCGTACAGATACGGGTTGGCGCACGAGTTGAGCGGATAGAAGAACACCAGCAATATCTTGGACTTGCTGACACCGATCAGCGGGTAGCCAGCGATCGCCGTCAGTCCGAAGAAGGCGATCGGTGCCCAGCAGGCAAAGTTCGTAAACACCAGCAGGGCCATCTTTTTCGCAACCGTCATCTCGCCACTGTGCGCTGACCGGGCGGCCTGTCGCGTTTCCTTGCCCAGGGACAGATAGATCTGCGCATAACACACGACGATCACGACGAACCCGCACCCGTTCACGACCAGCACCGTGAGCAGATAGGCAATGTCCAGACTGTCCCGTGCCTCCATCGGTAGGCAGATCGAGGTGGAGGAGTAGTTGCTGATGCCGAACAGTGGCATTGCCGCCATCGTGATCGCGTACACCCACCCGATGACCATGATGTACATCGCGGCCGACAGTTTGATGCGCCGGTTAAGGTAGATCGCGTGCGTGATCGCAAACCAGCGCTCGAGTGTTACGATCGTGAGCGTGAAAATCGACAGATGGCTGGCAAACACGGTGAGGAAGCCGGCCACCTTGCACCCGACACCGTACTGCCAATCGAACGCGTAGTTGAAGTACTCGCCCATTGAGTGTGCATCGATGGAGGCGATCAGGAGCAGATACAGGCCCATGCACAGGTCGGCAAAGGCGAGATTGCAGATCAGAAACTTGGGGACGGTCAGATCGCTACGGTTGGAGAACAGCACGACCACTACTGCGACGTTGCCAAACACGGCCAGCAGTACCACCACCCAGACGGATCCCCGTAGCCAGTGCGATCCCATCACGTCCTCGCACGGATTCAGCGCGTCCGGCATCGGGTAACACTGCACGTCGAGGATCCTGTAAAACACGTAACAGATGCATGAGTACGTGTAGCTAGTGCAGGAAAAAGTACATAGATAATCAGTATTGCCTTACAAAAAAAACTATAACTATCTTGTGAGAATTGAACACAAAACGATTTAAAAAGTTAGTTATGATTGGCCTGTCCGTTCCGGGTACGTCTAAAAGACATGGCCTGGGTCGAACCCATCTCCAAAAAACTCGAGCCAAGGCTGCACTCTTCTAGCCCCGCCTGCATCCTATCTCCCGTAAGTATATCTTCACTTGATTCAGTCCATGAGCCTGCTGTGCTCTTATACTCCTCGTGCAGAGAGGGTCGCTTGTGAGCACCTTCCACCGTCAAGATGCTTTCCTGACCTCATCATAAAAATGAGAGGTCTAAGCATCCACCGCTCAAAAAAGACGAGTCTACTAAAAACAATGTTTAACAAATTCTTCGCAGTCCCTTCAATTCCCACTTAACTCAAACAGATCTTCATACTTCAGTAAAATCACAAAACAAGATGAAATTGCTATGCTATGTCTAATATCTCCCAATTAAAACAAACCATTCCCAGGAATGTGCATTCCCCTTCCCCTCCGGTACTTACATTGGCGTCAAATTTCCACACAGCGCCTCCATCGACGAAATCTGTGCCACCGTCTCGTGAAACTCGCCCAGCAGCGGATTTTCCGTGTACAGTCCGCCACCGATCGCCAGCTCGCCCGCATCGTCCACCGGATGTCCCGTGATCGGCAGCAGATAGCTGTCATCCACTATCTCGCCCATCCGCTTGTCCGACAGATCGATGCCCTTCTGCAGTGGTGCGGTGTGGGGCAACCGGTCGTCCGTTTCGTCGCTCGCCGTCAGCCGAAACCAGTGCCGAAAGTCGGCCGAACGATGGTGGCGACTGCTCCGCTCCGTCCCCGCACTGTCCCCACCGTCCGCATCCAGCACGAGCGGCGTTTCGGCGCTCGACGGTACTTCCAGCTTGAACTGGGGTGTCGAGTAGCCGTTCGCGATGCACCGATGCTGCACCTCGTAGAACTTCTTCAGATTGCGCTCGTGGGCGTCCGGGTCGTGGCGGGCGGGAAACTTGAACGCGCAGCAGTGGAACGAATGCGTTAGGTAGGCGGTGCGTAAGTTCTGGAATCAGCAAATGAGTCAAAACCGCGGCATGAAGTTGGTAGTTTCTTAATGAATGTGCTTGGCAAAGTGCCATTAGCAACTTCAAGTTCATTTGCTTGCTAGTGAAAGTATGAATGATAGGGAGAAGTTTGTTCTTTCTATGCTTCATCTCTCCCCCCAGCAACGAAAGTCCTTTAGCATGAACTGTGTTTCCAAGGCAAACAGAAAAAGCAAAAAAAATTAAAACTTGGTTAAACCTCGTTGGAGAATTGTAGAACAATGTTTCAAATTAAAAATTCCCCTTATTATAGTTATTATTCTCATAAGATAAATTGTCTGTTAATGCTTGCCAGCTTGAGTAATAGAGCACTTTTTTTACTGTAGGTATACTTTTAGCACAATAGAAAGTCAAACGAACGAAGAGATAGCCCAAAATGATATTTGAACTACGTCAGGTTTCTCTTTGGAGGCTTATGCTATTACCCCTTAGCAAAGGTCAGTTAGTTCAAATGTTAAATATTGCGGTGGAATCTGTCACAAGTCACTCCCCTCTCACTCTTATCAGAATAGCTATATTAAATGTTTCCTGCCATTACCTCTCCCCCGTACCATACCTTAAAATTGTACACTGACGGAATAGTTTTCAGCGAGTGAGTGTGCTGAATGCGTAGGATTTCCAGCTCCGCTAAGCCTTCCGTGGGCAGCTCTTCGATGGCGGTCCCGGAGAGATCGCTGCAGGGAACGATTAAAAAAAAACAGAGGAAAGCGAAACGTGAAATGAAGATTGATTGACGGTCCAGCTAACTAACTAACGCTTCATCCATCACACTCACAGCTCTCTAATGTTGCTTATTCCCACAAACGCCTTTCCGTGGATCTCCTTCAGCCTGTAGTTCATTTTTATGCTCCTGTACCGGAAAGCAAGGTAGTTAACAGTAAACCCCATTTGAACGAACTCACTATAGCGTTACTTACAGTTTAGCTATTTCAGATCCATGGAAAGCGGAACCGTGAATCTCGGTGAGGGCATTGTTATCGAGGATTCTGACAAAAAAATGGAATTCGGATTAGCACACCCCAACTGTACATCACGATAGGCGCAACATCTTCACAACACTCACAGCTCGTCAGTCTTCAGTTGTATCGAACGCTCGTAAATTTGGCGAATTTGATTTCCGTCCAAATCACTGCAGGGGGCATAAAGCATAAATACACGAAGAACATACGGTATTACAATATGCACAATGTGCTCTTGTTCATCAATATGTTGCTGATTGTGTGTAGCACCGGGCAAAGTGTTAGAAACGCATGCTTAGCATGTTACCGGATTTATAGCCAACAGAGCTAAAGCCGATTACAATGATGATGGTGATGATGGTGGGGGAGATGGTGAAACAGTTGATGAGTGACGATCGAAATAGCAATCTTAAAATAGTTTGTCTGGGCAGCTGGTAACCCCGGGCTGGAGAAAAATGAACGATATGAGTGGGGATGATGTGGTTATAAAATGTGTGAGCCACTGCTACTTTTAATGCGTCCCACTAGAAGCAAACGCAGGCGATGCGGTTCTCACGGAAGCATAGCACCAACGGTAAAATCCTGGTTTGTAATCATGATTGCACCAAGCTGTACTACTCACACCATGTGCATTATTATGTGATCGGAGAGAACGCGCAGGTCAGGCACCGCAAGCAGTCCGCTGTGTATAATCCGTCTAGTATTCCGGGGCATAGCCGTCGCCATGGCATCGGGGAGTGAACATGCAAGCAGTAAGAGAGTAGGAATTAATGATCTGGTGAGTTTCCGTGGTGTACCGCAGGACACTGAAAATAATACAGTTCGAAAGTATCTTTTCAACCTTTTTACAGCATAACATGAGCGCTTTCTACACTGAAGGTTTTTAAAGTCACAAGAAAAATAGGGAGTTTAATTTCCGCAGGTAAACCAACGCTTTCATGATATCTCTCATAATTATTTTCAACATATTCGTTTTATGCGGCATGAAGCAGGGACTCAAATAACCGCACGTGACATGAATCTGCCATTTTAAAGTGATGTCATTACGCTTTTTGATTTGTTTCGGGATGGAAAACTTCAAATGATACATAATGGAATTAATTTAAATAGGATGATGTACGCTTCTTGCCATAAATATTAGTAAGTACGAAAATCCCTTCCAAGCAGGCCGGCTTACGCGTCCTACTTACTTTTTTTTCCACAATTCCGATCTTTCAAAGTTTTAACGGTAAAAAGGCGAAACGTTCAATCTCACAGCCGAACATCCATCATGACGGCATAAATGTTTGATGGCAGTGACTGTTGTGCTTTAAAAATCAATCTCATGGTCAAAATCACAATGTCGCGTCAACTTTAAAGGAATTAAATTTTCACGGAATAGGCAACGCAAACTGAATTAGCTGTCGGGAAATAAAAACGACCACCATACGAATGTAACAGAGTGGAAGAGCAGCATGCGAACGGAAAGGTTGATTCGGTTCGCCAGAAATTTCGTTTAATTCGGAACTAAAGTTAGGGTAAGGTTGAAAAGAAAAGTAAATACCACACAGAGAAAAAAACTCCATTGACATGGGTCATCATATTAAGCTACGTTCCGGATGGCTCTAAACTGATTGTCATGCTGGCACATTTATAAGAATGTTATTTGCAGCTGACTGAGCCCTGTGTTTTGGTTTCATCTGATCCCACTTCAGTCGAGAGATTTTTAATCCCTCTTTCTTCAGCGCTTCTGTAAAACAGATAAAGAAAAGTTGAGCATTACTTACAGCGTTTTAAGTCTCGTCGAGATGCCTTCAAACACGTCCGCGGGAAGGAACTCGAGCTTCGGTGCGTGAGCGATGTAAAGCGTGCGAAGATGGCGCAACCGAGCGAAGGCGGCCGGCTCAATGCGATGAAACTCTCGCAGATAGATGAAGAACAGGTCCTGCAACGTGTCCGCATACACCGTCAGCGCGTTCGTCCGCAGCCGCTTGATGCCAACCTTTTCTAGCGTGAGGCGCTGCATCCCGGTAAGCTTCTGGGGCACCCGTACGATCGATTGGCCGAGACAGCGGCACTGCACCTCACCCGCCGCTTCCTCGGTCGAGTTCCAGCAGCGACACTGGCCCCGCTTCAGCTCTATCACCGGCACCGTGCCCGTTTCCAGCCCATCACCAGAGCCATCCTCGCGTGCCGGCTGCCGATGCCGGGTACCGTTCAAGTCCAGCATCAGCGTTCCGTTGTTCCAAGCGCCATCCAGGCCTTCTTCCGGCGACACCGATATCTTAGAACCGGAATGCTGCGCAACCACACTACCGACCGGTGTGACCGCAACACTGTTGGCTTGGCTTCCCACGGTGGCCGCCATCACTGCCATCTGTTGACTGCCTACCGCTAGCACACCAACTGACCACAACCACACACACACCCGCCGTTGAAACAGCTTGCTCCGGGCACGGCTTCCCCAAACTGTCATTATTTCCCTTGTTCCGTCCGCGATGGCCGACGCGCTTTACGCACACCGAGTATCAAAATAGCTGCCGGAAGTTTGGTTAGGTTTGTTTCTTTTTCGTTGCTGTTTGCACGGTTCACTTTCACCCTTTGGGCGGTTGTTGCGTGCGAGCAACCGGGAGGGTGGTCTGTGCTGGTTTAGTAAAAGCGCCCCGAGGCTCGTTCACGTGATTTCGTTCTCGAACACACCCGCCTGTGCGTCTACGCCGTCTTGCCAGTAGGGGCCGGCTTTGATTGTCATATTTTTTGGCACGTTACACCGGCATACACCGGCAGGAATCCGATCCGAAGCTTCCGTGCCCTGAATCACCGAAGGTACCTGCGTTGGTGTGATTAGAAATGGAATGCGAAATAAGAATGTATTATTAAAATATTTGCTCCCTTTGCTCGTTGCTGTTTCACCGACTCGCCGTTTGTACTTCTTCCATGCAAAATGTTCCTAATCAATAATAGATAAGTGTTTGCAAACGGAGCGATAACAATGCTCCCAATTCTTCCATTGCAGTATACGAATGAAGGAATAAGCGGGAATCAAATCATTTTCGCTTGCTATTTAATCAATCTCGCAAAGCTTCATCCAAAGTAATAAGATCAAGTCGCTCAAGCTTAACGTTTCAAGTAAAAGCAGACAAAAAAACAGCGCGAAAAAATTTCAATCAAGCTTAAGCGTACTTTTACCTAAACCCGTTGTCCCTTATCCTTCTGGTTAGATTATTGCCTTCTTATATCCTTTTTTGGGGGAGGTCTCTGAGAAGAAAAGGAACCTGATGAGGGTTTATACATTTTCCCCGTTTTTATTGCCGAACCTTTCCAGTTCATCTCATCGACCGACCCCTTGATAGTATTTATCGTCGGAGAGAAACAGAACAACAAAGAAATCCACCAAGCATTAACTATTCATGTAGTGGCCAACGACTCATAACACAAGGGAAATTTGTTTTCCTTTAATTAGCTAAAGTAGTGTTTAGTATATGTTGGTGCCTGGATGGGTGAGGTTTTCTCTTAAATCAACAGCATGACCTCTTCAAATAACTGTGCATTGTTACCCTTCATTTTTTTATGACCTACGAGTGCAACACGGTCAATAAAGCATGTTGAAACAAATCTAAACCCATTGTTCGAAAACTACATCGAACAATGTTCTCACATGAACTTGCAGATAATTGTTATTTTTTTTAGTTACATATGTTGCACAACAAGACAAGCTCTTTACAATAAACGTAAGCCACAATGCAAAAGCTGCTTTTCCGCTTATAGCGTCTCAGATTTATTACTAAACGAGGCGATCTTTTATCATTAATCTCATTAATGCGCCTTAACCGCGAAACGAAACAAAAATATTGAGTTATTGAGGGATGAAAAATGGAACATAATTTTTTTTTCCTATCATCATTTTAAGAGCACCCTCGCAATAAACCGCAACGATCCAACCGCCAACATGTCTTAAAAGAAAATACATAACCTAAAAAATACGTTCGGCACTGTTTTGCGTCCTTTTATCAGCTCATTTTCAGCCATTCGCTGACGCGCCTCTACCGTCGAGAAAGTGACCAGAAAGTGCGCAAAAAAAAACGAAACCCAACTGCAACATTCTCTTTCGCGTTTTTGCTCTTCCTTAGCTCTTCTCCATAGCACGTGCCAGTCGTGATGAGTTCCGTGCCGTGGTACGGTGCGGATCGTAAATTTTACTGCCCGGTTATCGTCACAGCTCTTCATCGAAATGCCCTTTACCTTGCGAGGCTCCAACGAGAGCTCTCCCATCCACAAGCCAGCCGACCGATCAGCATCTTTCAATAAACGGTTTCTTATCGACGGCACGATTCAATGGCATGCGATAGGTTCGTGCGTGTATGCGGTGCAATTATTTTAGGCCGACGCCCAACCGGCTGCTCGTCGTCGTACTGATGTACGCCTTTCGGCATGGTTTTATTGCGCGTCTGATAGCACCTACGCTGGCTCATCGTAATGCTCACCTCTTCTCATCAACTTTACTATCGTTGAACGAATACTTCTCTTTTCCTAGTAAAGAGTTCCAAGGTATTAGGCGCCAAGTCAAGACGCCATTCCACAGTCAGTGAATTCCAAAAATACATTATCTGCTTAGGGCCTTTGCAGAGCTTTGATATTAATCCAACGTAAACACCTTGTGTTCACATCGATCCAGGGCTGGTCAAATAATTATGTTCACGACGAAAGCTACTTATTGGTGATTCTATGACTTCTCGGGATACCTTTAGCTATCCATGGTTTTTAATTGAAAATATCATTCATTTCCAACTGTGGAACTTCATTTTCGATTGCCTTAGGGACCAATAGTCTCTCAGCAAGACTAACATTATTTATTAACTCTTGCACATTGAATGAGATTGCTTTCTTGACTTCCTCATGCGGTGAAAACATCAAAGATAAATGTAAATTGTAATCATACAGTCCTGCCAAGCACACTGCGTGTAGAGCTGCAAACTATGAAATAATATAACGAACTCAAGTGCCGTCTACCTTTCACTTTGCGTCAATATTGAAACAAGTTTCCAATGTGCTTAATGCGTAATTGTTGTGCTGCTACTAATTCGCACGTGAACAACGGGTCTCCTTTTCCAAATGTCAAAATCCGAGCGTGGTAAAAATTTGTGTGCGGTTTTTGTATGGCTTCACGCCAATTGCCACATTAATTGCTGGAAACCATCAAACTTCAAAGAACGAAAAATCAATTTGAAGCAATGAGTGAAAGGTACACGGTTATTTTTTGCTGAATTGAGCGCTTTACAAAAACGATTGTTTTGTGCGAAACCCATCAAACCCAAAATGTTTCCATTTCACGGATATGAATACACTTGAATTACAACGAATTCGTATTTTGCGTTCAATATTATTAAAAGCAATTGCACAATTTATAACATAAATCAACAGGTCGAAATGTCGAAATGACAGTCATAGTAAGGCAAAGCGAAATTGGTTGGTGATGTGTTAAAAAACTTGAAAAATTCTACAACAAACCTATTTATGAACAAACAAATTATTAGGCAAGATTTTCTTTTCATATTCACAAACTAAATAAATCAAAACACTTGAATAACTTTGTTCATTTATTCAAATACCGTGCTCTCGGCTAGAAAGGATAAAACATTAAATTTATGCATTTAACTTCACCACAGCTGAGCCTTGCCAATCATTTGCATACATTGCACTACCAAACCACATCGAAAGTGATAAGGAGAATGGAAAGCCAAATTGTATGCAAAGCCATCTCCCACTTTGTTCTGCGTTCGTTTTTGAAGAAAACCAGCATTAACGGGTTGATGTCAAGGATGTTTCTCGAAACATGTAGCACTACTGGAAACAATGAACTAGAGTCGAGATAGATCTCCAGTCCCTCATTTGCAACTGATTGTATTATCTGCATAGGCTCTTCATCAAATGTGTCCCTTAGTGACGCTATGGGAATTTGGAAGGCATCATCCGCCTTTCCGTTCCTAGGAATGTGTTTTACATCTCACATGTTGTGATTTTATTTACAATGTATGATATTAAAGCGAACGTTACATGCTAATGGTAAAATGGCTCGTATTGCAACTATGCAGATCCATCCTTATTTAACTGAAAACTCGAAAGATGCTACCATTTGTCAACACGAAACCCGCAACAAAACACTTTTACTTTTCTAACAAACGAATAAAACAAACTAAAAGTAAAATTAAAAACAATATTGTGCCCTTCACTTACCTCTCACCGCTAATCCCCCCATAATTTCTATCGGATCCGGGCTGTGCCCTGGTCACACCGGCGTCGTCGTAATGCCCGTTCCGAAGCTCTCAAAATTGCACCAAACACCCAAAAGTATCTTTTTTTTTTTGTTCAACCGTGTCAAGTGGTTTTCGAGCGTCGCTGCTGCTCCACCTTCGGCAGACGATTTGCAAACCCGCAACCTTAAATTAGATCATGATCGCACGAAACGTGCAAACAAGCTCAGTCGTACAGTCTGAGACTGTGTTTGCTTTTGGCTCTTTCGAAGGACAAATGTTCCGCCAGTGCGGATCTCGCCCAGCGCGGGCACAATCACGACTTAAGCACTGCGGCCACGTACGGCGATACACTCCCCACACCTACACTCCAAGCTATGCTCACGTACACGCATGTATATCACAACGGTTGCGTCCGGGTTTGCGTGGAAACATACACCACAGACACACACACACACACACACACACAAATCAATCGGGGAACAATAGAGGGATGTAGAGCCAACAGCTGCTGTCCACGGAGGCTGCTGCTGTTCCAGAGGAAATATTTGTAATTTTTTATCCAATTCCAGCCCCTTCTAAAAAAAACACCCCCTGTTGGGGCAGAGAATTAGCGTCGGGATGATAATTTTTCGTTCAGTCGCGCACTAACCGTCTCACTCGCAGGTCGTGTAACAGACCGTATCCAAGCGGGGATGTCTCACGGGAGCCCACTCGCCGTCGTTTAGTGCGACTGGCTCAAGACGAAACCTTGAACAAAACTACAAATGCAGCCCATCCATGCACACAGATAAATTTAACACTCGAACTCACCCTGCACACACGATCATGTGCAGCAGCAGCACCATACACTTCTCGGACAGCTTGCACTATCACTCGTAGAGAAACAGCAGCGAACTCGCTCAAGCAGCCTCGCCAGACCAGCAGCCACAAACACGAATGTGGCTCAGTGATAGGCTACCCATGTTACACACCGTTTTCCACCAGCAAGATGACCTCATTAATTAAAAGCCCGCCAATTGATATTGGCCCCCCTCTCGTTCGGGTAGTTGCGGGCTGCCTGCTTTCCAGCAATTATCGCACCACGGTGAAACTCTATACCCGCGCACGGAACTCACCAAGGGCAAACACGGGCCAACGCACAATACCCGGTTCGACACGCGTAGAAAAACGAGCTGTACACACTGTCCCGGCTTGAGTCGATGCACGGAAAGTGTCGCCAGGAAAATCCGTCCGGGTGCGAAGTCACGAGCAAACTGACTGGCCTCATCCAGCAGCCCTTCGGACGGACCCGGTGAACCACCGATACCAGCGCAAACCGCCGAATCCAGCGAGCGCCGTAATGGTCGGTGTTCATCGTACTCGGGATGAACTGATGCTGTGAATGGAAGACTTTTTTCCACAATTTCTACAGGCTTTCTTCTGGCAGGCTTTAGTTTTATTTTGTGTTCCAACTACGCTTCATATGCATTTGCTTGTTGTCGAGAAAAAAATGATGTTTTGTAAAATTATTCGAATTAACGCGCAATCCGATTTACCAACAACTGTGTCGCCATAGTACAAAGAGGATTATAATAAATTGCTACTGACCGACATTTTGCAACTTCTATCTAACAAACGGGTTCCCATTCAAACGCGAACACATAAACTCTCGTTTGAAAATGTCTTGACGATACATACCTAGCTGGTTCGAAACACAGAAAAACAAGATACATCATTTTGGCCACAACTTTGCATCGCTTTATTCGGCTGCTTCTTCGTTTTTCTGCCGCGATACGAAATGGATCGCCCGTAAACATCCAATTGACGCATGTTTACCTCGCCAAAAAGTGAATCAAATCATCAGGAAACAAATTCGCGGAAGATTCGACCATCAAAGTGATTTTATTTGATACTGTAGAGGTGCTACGGGTGTTACAGTGGGAAGGGAATCTGGCTCGTATAGAAAATAGTAGAAATGTACGAAAGGAAGGAATGGGACAAAAGTGACTTCATTTGTACAGGTTTGTACATTTTTCGAAGATTCCACGTAATATTTGTTATGCTGAATTCGTTGTACGTTGAACTTTTGAATTGAGAAGTATTGCATTATACAACTTAGTATAAATATTAAAACAATTTGAGTTAATTGTATTAAAATACATAACATGGATCTCGTGTTCCCTACTTGACTAAACAGCTTAATGTTTCCTGGTAGCTCACGTATTTATAGGTAACTCATATGTGTAGAGAATAATAATCGGAAATCTAGAATTCTCAAAATGACATAGACATGTTTATTCGCGCTATGATGTTCCAACGGAAAGAAAGATCATAAATAAACATTGTATTAAAAATGTACTACAATCTTGCCACAAGATCGACGGTTAAGCCGAAAATTATAACACACTCACAAAACAGTATATCTAGGAAAATTTTACTATCTAGGACTGTATTGCTAAAATATGATCCTAGAAAAAGAATTCCAGAAATAGAGCTGCAAGGACATACAAAAAAAATGAAATTAACATATTTGAAATTCCATTTTGAATGTATTCTATTTCACCAAATCACAGGAACAAACAGGTTTTTTATTCCAAAACAAAGGTAAAGCTCACGCTGCCTTTTATTTATTTCACAGCCCTCATCATGCCATACCAAACATCGTACGAAAGAGAAACGCAAAAACATTTCTCACCTGGTAATTCTGTAACCTCTCCCTAGTGCTGTTCCAGTATCGAAGCGACCTGAACTAGCAAAATCCAGAATCGAAAGCATCATCCAGCGATGCATCAATTAGCGGAATCGAACACATTACCCATTCCACCTGTCGAGCCATATCACCTACGAACAAATACAAAATACTAACCATCGCAAGCCGTACGCTGAAACGTTCCTATTTGGCTAGCCGGACAACAACAACGATTCTCGTATGCCGCCAAGTAAAACGTCTAAACCATAGATGCTGCTTGAAAAATAATTAACACCATCACGGTTCGAAGCTAATCTAAGAGCCAAGATGCGAAGGTCTTCCTCGAAAACGCTCTCCAAAAGCCATCTCACCTAAAGGACCTTTGCTTTGTGTGAGTTTTTGTGCGAGCTCAGCAATGTGGACCACAACGCCTTCCAGCAAAGTGGTTTTTCCCCGGTGACCTGTGGTACTCAGGTGACCCCAAGAAACCTGTCCATCACAGCTTCACCCTTGCGATTGCTATTCTTCACTTTCGGGCATCGCTTTTGTACTGGATTATGCGGTTGAGTTCGCAAAAATGTGCGGCACTCGAGATGAAAGCCATGGAATGCCCTTTAGTCGACTCAGACCGGCCCACGGATGTAGTGTGGATTCTTGAGAGCTCGAGATAGGTGTCAACGAGACAGATAAACATCCGCGGTGTTCATCCCGAACTGCACGTTTCGTGTTCGGCAGCTTGAATCGGATGAACATGACGACCGTCCGTTGCCTATTGGTACTTTGGGATGTACACTTGTTGTGTATAGAGTGAAGTGCTACTTCCGTCTACATGACCACTTGTTGCTCCGGGAGCAGGTATTTTCATTACATTCATTAGCTACACGTGCACTCGGTTCGTCTGGCCGAAGCATTTTCATTTCCAATCAGCAGCATGCTTCTTATGAATTCAGTTGGTGAAAATATTCCTAGAGTCCATGGAATATGTATTTTCTTCGGTGGAAGCGTTCGTTCATGCACTCACGACCAGTCGTTAAAGCCAACCTTGCCTGACCGGTGTAACTCAGGGCTAGTTTTGTTCACATAGAAGCCAAACGACGAGCTGCGCACGAGAGGTAACATACAGCTCGCATGCAGGAAATGTTAGAAAGCGTTGCTTTATTCTCGAAATGGCATCGAGCCGAGGAAAGCAAATCATTTCCCTAGGGTAAACAGAACGTGCCCGACCAACCAACTGGCCGTTCAGCTGTTCTGCATCTTAGACACG
Source organism: Anopheles epiroticus (assembly GCA_000349105.1). Taxonomy (NCBI): domain Eukaryota; kingdom Metazoa; phylum Arthropoda; class Insecta; order Diptera; family Culicidae; genus Anopheles; species Anopheles epiroticus. The sequence continues at coordinate 1,800,178 of KB670724.1, forward strand.
CGACGGCGGGAACGAAGCGAACGAATTTCCACCGTTGCGCCATACACATGCAAACATCGCCCTTTTTGCAGCAAGTTCAAACATAGCGCGAAAAACCTCACCACTGTTTACGAAGTCGTACCAATGGTGGAAAAGGTAAATAATATTTGACTCGTCGAAAGAGTTTTGGCTTTGGGCAGTAACATAATGACCACGAAAAGGGGAAGCACGTTGTGCAAAGGAACGACCCAATCCGCCAGTCAAACAAACGCACGGAAATTGAAGATTGGCATCGTCTTTGCTGGAGTCAGACAGAGTGGGGATGACGTCTGACTTTTGACATGAATCACTGTTTATAAAGAGAGTTTAACGGAGCGTCTTGAGGAGTGGTCAGATAAACAGATAATTTATACAAATCATTGGCCGTTTGATTTACTAGCTTGATTTCATTGAACGCGTGTTATGTTTCGAAACTATATTTCCCGAATGTTTCGCTTACAACCTCCGAGATATATATATCTGTTCTTGCCTCGAATTGCTTGGAAAGCCTTACATCTGTTTGGACTTCAATTCAATGCAACAGCTTTCGGAGAATCTTAGGTAGTTTAAATTTATTCCTACTTTTGTGTTTCTACTACATGCATTTCTCTACAACATGCAATATGTCTTGTTGAGTATTCGTAGAACAAGGGCAGCACACTAGTGATGGAAAATTCTATTTTTCCGGAACAGAATGGAACCAGCTTTTTATGAAAAGGTACAGTAGGATCATTGAAGCTATTTCAAAGATATGTAGAGTAATCTTCTGGAAAAAATGTTCTAAAATGAAGTGAAACAATTAATACCTTTTTACTGGAATTCGTAGAAAATTTGCTGCCAAGTACATTCACTTTGCTGCACTTCCAAGAACACTTTTGCAGAGTGGATTGAAACAAGTTACCCAATGACATGATGGCTGTGTGAGTAATGCTATCAAGTCAAACGAATTCACAATAAAAATCATGCTTCCTTCTGGCCACTAGCCACTGAACTGATCACATAAGTAAACTAACCCATCACCGTTTATTCTCTACCCAAAAGCAAACGCCTATCGATTGATTGAAATAAAATGCACTATATTTTAAACAACATAGTAAATACAAAACATGCAGTAGCCAGTAAAACACTTCACATGCTTTTAGAGGGCATGTTTATAGAAACAAAACAACACAAAACGCGTACAGTAAACTAATCCTTCCACCAGCTCAGATCCAGCCTGGGAATTTCAGGTGCCGTGCAAACGATGGGCCGATTGTTATCGTGTGGCAAAGCGAACGCATCCACCAGCACGTGCATCTGGTGTGGTTCGCCCGCATTGCCACAGATCAACGACGCCATGGTCATGCGCTGAATTTCTTTCAGCTGGGGCAGGGTAAAATGGCCTGGATTCGAGTCAGGCCCGTTGCTGTAGAAGTACCGATCACCGCGCTGAAACTTGGAAAACTGATCGGCAATCATTTCGGCGAACGTTTCGCCCACCACACCACCCTCGACGGGTGGTTCCAGAATGCCGCCCACGTACAGGTCAACATCGTCCGGGTGAGCGTAGAGCGCGCGCAGCTTCGGCCCGACATCCGGTGCGAAGTCATCGAACGAGTAGGCACCCGGCTTTCCGCCCAACCGTCGGTAGTCGTTGTACGGTCGTACCGCATGGTCTCGGCCGCGCTGGATGTTGATGGCGGCCAAATCGGTGCCATGCTCTTTGCCCGGTTTGACGTTCAGGAAGTGCGTTATGCTGGCGGAAAAAAGCTCGTCAACGCTCTGCATCGGTTGATGCTGGAGTGTCGACAGCAGATCGTCGTAGAACGTCCGCTCGCGGAATCGTGTTGGATTGAGGAAGGTATGCCACGTGACTACGGGGCCATCCTTCAGGCTGGAAGGAAGAACGTGCAACGACTATTGAAAATGCGCAAGGCGGTGATATCAGGACATAGACACTTACTCCAGCTTCGAGGGCACGGTAGAGTGGCCGAACCGGAAGGCCGCGACGGTAAACTCACTCGAAACCGATGGGTTGGTGTGCGGATGGTAGAACTCGCTGTACGTACCGGGAGCGGACAAATGCAAACGGTACAGCGATGCGTACTGCGGACCGACCACTTTGGGCAGATACTCGCCGTACACGATGTGCTGCAGCTGGGCGATGACAATTCGGCGAGCCTCCTGGAACAGTGTGCCATCCTTCCAGTGGGGATTGAGCTTCTGCAGCTCTCGGGCCAACCGGTTGTGCTCCCTCAGAAACAGCGTATGTACCGCGACCAGCGATATCAACTGATTGGAGCGGCCGTCTCCCGTCAGGAAGCACACGTCGGCCGCCGGATCACAGGCGTCCTTCGTCCGATCGAGTGGCGGCAGCTCGTTGTGGAAGCGACGATGAAACAGCGACTTCAAACGGCCTCCTTCGTGCGCTCGCAGGTCGTGCGACTGCTTGTCGCTGGTGCCGTAGATGGCCGAGCCGTCGATGAAGTGGCTCACGCTCGACATCTGCCTTCCGTGCCCGACGGAGCCGCAGTCCCGCATCGGCGCCACGGCCGAACGCATGAAGTGCAGACAGCGGACGCCGTGCTGCGAATAAAAGTCATCGCCGCTCGACACCGGTATCGGCATGCAGCCAGGGAAAGCGTCCTTCACCCGGCTCGTGCCATCCTCCGTGCAGCACTTTGCCGACGTTTTGATCACCTTGTTGCGCGAGAAGTCGTGCGCCAGGAACTGGCCGAACTGCATGAACAGCACGTTGCAGGACGCGTGCGGATGGTGCAGGTCGGCAAACAGCGTTGAAGATAATTTACGAGCCGATGGCAGGTAGCGGCCACTGTAGGCAACAATCCGCGGTGCCCATATGCCATCGCCGTACGCGGGCGGAAGTAAACGCTCCATCGGGTAACCCGCTGCGCCCCAGAGGCTGCCACCCGGCTCGATATTGTTGCAGCGTCCATCCAGGCGACGGTAGCGCGAGTGTCCCTTCTCGCAGGCCGGACCCACCAGACACCGCTTTGGCCGCTGGAAGTGCTCCACCACCGTTCCGTTCGAGCTGCAAATGATGAACAGAGCAGAAACACATTCAATCAAAGGTGCCCGATCCGCTCGGTTCCACGGTCAGCGCCATTTACATCCTTTCGAGAGCCTGCCAGGTCAGCACATCCTGCAGTCCTTCGCGCACCATCTCCGCCGGTAGTACATCGTCCGGAAAGGGCAATCCGCCGTGAAAATTGGACGACGCATCATCCTCCGCACTGTCGTTGGCGAGGAACTTTTGCAGCTCGCGGAAAGCTATTTTTTCCGCACGCCGTAAGAGCTGCTCCTGCTTGTGGTATGAAGTTTCGGACAGTAGGGACGGTTTTTTAGCGTCCCCATCAGTAACCGGATGTTTCCGGCAACAAATGCCAGTAAATTCACCGTTCATTAGCGTACACCGACGCCAAACGGAATTTTCCCAGCGGCGCTCGCTCGGCGGCCGAAGATGCGGTGGGCGTGACAGGTAACGGACGATGGACATTCGATCGATATCGGGACACTGTAGCAAACGAACGCAGGAACTTTCCGGTGGACATTCTGACCCAGGGATGGTGGCTGTTGGGGAGCCGGGAGATGAAAGGTTATGGCACTTATTTTCGAACATTGAGTTTATGTGACGCAAATAAACTTTACAGCACGGGAACACAACAGTAAATTATGTTAATTTCTTGTATTATTAAGCATCATTGTTAGCACATACCCTCTAATAAGTATGTCGGACCGATAGCAGGTAGGTCACTTGCAAATCTTATTGATTAATTTCCCATATTATCAAGTTTACTCCATCAGTAAAGATTCTTTAGTTAGCGCCTATTTAGCTTGCAAAGCTGTGTTTCGATCTTGACTGTACCCTTTGTTCTCGTTCTTGTTTTCGTTAATGTTATTTATCTCAACTTATAGTAGTTCTAAAAGAAACAGACAGTTCTGCAAAGATACCGTTTGACATCCCTGCATTGTTGCACACGTTTGTTTCTACACCGATTTGAGGTGAAATGCGGCATGTCCCATGTCCCAACAAAAATCGACAAGGTTTTTGACTCCAAACACATGACCTATTTTCTGCCTTTAGATTAGACGATATCTACATCAGTAAAATTGAATGCTCTACTACGAAATTTAGATTACTGTACTCGTACGGAGTTGTATTCTTACGTGGGCATGGGGCATGGCTCGTTCGATTGTGTACAACTAATACAGATACAACTCATCTTCGGTCAAATATCCCATACTCGGCACGTGCTGTCCAGTTGCGTACGCTTGCTCTACACTGTCTCCACGGTGCAAGCTCGTACCGGAACGGGGTTATCTAAATTTATCTTAACCAGCAGCAAAAACAAGCGGCTAAAACAAACACTATCCCATGCTGCAAGCAAATCTTCGTCTGCCGTAATAATAATCAGTTGATTTAGGGAACTTCCAAAAAGCCATCTTTAGTGTGTTTGTGTATGAGTGTGTGTGTATGTGTGTGTGTGTGTGTGTGTGTGTGTATTAACTTACCATTAGCACTTCCCTGTGCTAATAAATCACTTGAACGAGTACCATCGACCTCGGCCAATGTTTCGGAAATGCAAAATAATATCACTACGCAAAGCGTCCCGGTATAACGTTTCATTTTGAGGGAAATGGTACCGCCTAGATCGTTGGAAACCATTAGGTGACACAACGTTATTAAATTAGTTCTACAGACGAGGCACAGCGAATGGGAAGAGCCATTAATTAAGGCACGATAAAAGACGAACACCACCAACCACACGATCCTTAATATTGGGCCGGCCGGTACCGGTCGGTTGGCCTGCTGCAGTGAAACTGTAGGCCACTCAGCGCCAGCGAGATGATTGAAGTCTTCCTGCTTCTTTTTTTTTATTGTTCACTCAGACGACGGCTCTTTTAAGGATGTAATGACGGTAGAGCGAACCGGAAAAAAATTTAAGCAATTTACGTCACACAAAGGCATAATGAAAACAGTGAAAACATTATTTTTTTGTGATTTTAATTTATCTTTTCGTTTGATAAAATTAGCCCAGAAATCGGCTTTAACTTTGCTCTAGATCATTTCTCATCCTTCTTCTGTGTCATACTGCGACTCGCGTTTATGCGTTTCCGGCTGTCTGAACGAAGAGCACTCCTTCCAAGCTTCCGGTTGTCGGTCAACGCCAGTGCACCAAGCGCTGCAGTCACGTACGCATCGTTATATCCCGCTGTCACGATGCAATCCAAAAGTGTGCCGTCGTTTTTAGTGATACTTTTAATACAACTCGTTGTAGCCGCACACACCACCGACGTTGTAGATCGATCGTCATCCACTAGTCAGTGCGGCTCGCCCCAGGAACGATGTGTGCTCCGTGTGCTGTGCGCGGTAGAACCACGTGTTCGCAATCAATTTGTTTCGTGCCTTACCGGCGACGGTCTTGAAGGAGTGTGCTGTACCATACCGGATGGCTCGCTGCGCAAGAAACGATCGCTTCCCTTCGAACTCACGCAGGAACTGTTCCAGGATGCCGTTGGCGAGGGTCACCGGGTGTACACGCGCAAGCTAGCAAATATCGACCACAATCGGGAGGTTATGCGGGGTGGCTCAGTTGAGTCGTTGGTACGACAGTTTCACGGCACGCCCTTCAGCGCCCGTGAGCTGGGTGCCGAGGATCAGGCCGCATACGAAGACATATTCGTAGCGCGATCCTTTGCCAACGCGCTCAATCTGACCGTCGAGGAGCGACTCGAGCTGCCTGAGCTTAGCCTGGACCCGGCATTGCGTCGCAAGCGTTGCTTACCGCCAAGGCCCTGCAATCCTCACGCCCGCTACCGGACGATCGACGGATCCTGCAACAATCCTGTCCCGGAGCGCACCAGCTGGGGAGTGGCCGGCTATCCGTTCGAGCGTTTGCTCCCACCAGCCTACGAGGACGGCGTGTGGGCTCCAAGGCTGCACTCCGTTTCCGGACGACCGCTAACCGGTGCACGGGACATTTCGGTCACGGTCTTTCCGGACAACGACCGTCGAGATCCCAGATACAACCTGCTGCTGGTGCAGTTCGGCCAATTCATGTCGCACGATTTCACACGCAGCGCCAGTGTTCGTATGGGTAGGTTAAGTTCCCCCTCACATGAAAGGTGCTCTAGATGCTGGAGTTAACCTGTCTTTTTGCTTACAGGAAAGGAGGAGATCCAATGCTGCACCGAGGATCATTCGGGAGCCCTGCACGGCGAGCAGGCACATTTCGCTTGCATGCCCATAGCCGTCAGCCCGTCCGATCCCTTCTACTCTCGCTTCGGCATTCGGTGTCTTAACTTTGTGCGTCTAGCGCTTGTCCGGGATGGAAAGTGCCGGCTGGGATACGGGAAGCAGGTGGACCGTGTCACACACTTCATCGACGGATCGACCGTGTACGGATCGAACGATGCATTGGCCGCCTCCTTGCGTACGTTCGAGGGCGGTCGGATGCGAAACAGCTTCCCTTCCGGTGAGGAGCTGCTTCCGTTCACCCGCAATCGTGCCGCCTGTGAACCGTGGGCTAGGGCATGCTTCCAGTCTGGTGATGATCGAACGAACCAAATCGTTTCGCTTACGACAATGCACACGCTGTTCCTGCGAGAGCATAACCGGGTGGCGGCTGGCCTTGCTGCTCTGAACCAACATTGGGACGATGAGCGACTGTACCATGAGGCTCGCCGTATCGTCGTGGCCGAACTGCAGAGGATTATGTACAACGAATATGTGCCAGCCATCGTTGGGCACAAAAAGGCGCACCAGTATGGGCTGCTCGATGGCCACGATGGTCATACGGACTTCTACAGCCCAGACGTAAAGCCGGTCGTTTTCAACGAGATGTCAGGGGCAGCATTCCGCTTCGGGCACTCCACCGTGGATGGGGCATTCTTGTGAGTTGTCTCAACGTTTGCGCGAATTCTTTTCACTAACCCTGTTTCTCCACTCCCTCTCCTCATCCAGGATCCAGCACCGGCATCGTCGTTCGGAGGTAGTACCGATCCACAGAGTTTTCCTCGATCCCTCTCGCCTGTTGGAGCGCTCGTTTTTCGACGATTTTCTCTTCTCGCTGATGGATCAACCGCAGCAACAGGTCGACGATTCCATCACATTCGGGTTGACGAGAATGCTTTTTGCCGGTCGCAACCCGTTCGGATCGGATCTGGCCTCGCTCAACATACAGCGCGGACGCGATCATGCCTTACGGCCGTACAATGACTATCGCAGCTGGGCCGGCCTGGGACGGATCACAAGCTTCGAACAGTTCGGTCCGGTTGGTGCCCGCCTCGCCAGCGTGTACGAGTCGCCGGATGATGTGGATCTCTGGGTCGGAGGTTTGCTCGAGCCGCCGACGCAGGATGGGGCGCTATTTGGGGAAACGTTTGCCGCCATCATTAGCGAACAGTTTGCACGGCTCAAGTTTGGCGACCGCTACTACTACACCAACGGGCCACGCAGCAATCCGGGATACTTTAGTGGGTCGCAGCTGAGCGAATTGAGCAAAGTGTCCCTCGCATCCGTCATCTGTGCAAACATTGAACGTCCGGATGGGTTTTCCGTACCAAGAAATGCTTTTACACAGCCAAGCGAGCACAATCCACCCGTCCCATGTAATGCGCTGCTGGGAATGGATCTAAGCGCCTGGCAGGGTCACTAAGGAGGTGAAACGTTTTACATACTTTTCGTAGTATGAGTCATATATTTATGTATTTTGCGGTGTTTTTAAATGTGTGTTTTATGAAACACTTTGTTTAGTTTGTTGTGTTTTTTGTGGAAAAAAAATAAAGATGTGCTGCAGCGCACAACATTGTTAAAAACCAAAATTCTTTACTTTGCTAGTCTTTCAATTTGAATGTGAAGAGTTTTAAGATACGAACTGATCTATTCACATCTTCATTAAGAAGTTTTTTATTTATTCTCAGCGATCGATACCAAACAGAAATTACAACCGCCTTTTAAAATTTAAAACATTCAGCGAGCTGAACCAGGTATTATAAACGACACCAAAGCCTTTTGAGTTTATAGCGGTACGAGCTCAATACTTCACGTCACGGAATGTCGCCGCTGCGCCGTTTGCTCAAACAAATGCGAATAAAGATCGTAGTGAGGACGGAGGTTCGTCATTGGTGAACTAGGGCGCTTGTAACATCAGTAATTTAACCGTTTCAAACACATTTTGAATTGGTGTAGTGTGTATACCACGTGTGAAAATTTATTTTGTTGGAAGAGTGCGTTAAAATCAACATCCTTTGCTGGTTATGGCCTCAGCGCTGCTAGTTATCTGCGCCGTTTGGCCAGCTCTGTAGTTTCGCACCCGACGTGTTTCGCAGAACTGCATTCCGGGTAAGCGAGAACTGCAGCTAGAAAGCGTTTTCCAAAAGCTGAGTGCATTTTGGGTGTATCGTATTGTGCTTTTTTAATGGCCAGAAGATTCTCCTTTTGGTGAAAAACCGAGTGAAAACATCATTCGCAAAATCGATGTTACCCGTGGCAACCGCATAGCGATTGGCATGGCTTCCGTTGTGTGTACGTAAATAAGGCGACGCAAGTGCTGTGTGTGTGCGTGCGGGCGCGTCCTCTTCCACGAAGAAAATACACGTTACAGTAGTGGTGTGGCGTGCAGCGACTCGTCGGATTCCGTTTGCATTCCCTCAGATATTTTTTTGCCTTCAACACAACAGTATCCAGCGAGACAACAAGGTGTGCCACGACGGAGATGAGGTGCCGTGTTTGTTTATCGTGAAGATCGATTGTGACGTGCTGCCCCGGTGTGTGATGCGAAGAAGACGCACTGAAAAGTTTTTTCATCTGTTGCAACGAAGAAGGCTTTGAGTTATCCGCAAGCGTTCGAGTGATCGAGCAGAGAAATTTGCTGGATTTGGTGCATTTTCTACTCCAGCAGGCATACTGGGTGTACGCGTGTGTGTGTGTGTGTTTGCGTGAAAAATTTGCTGTCACTGCAGCATCACCAGTCGCGGTATGTCCCCTGCAGGCTAACACGAATAGAAAGAAATTCCAATATTTCGTGTCATTAAGATCGAAGGTGAACAGCTCTTGAAGCAGGTGCCCTGTCGCGTCTGTTTTCACACCGTTCGAAGATTGCCGATTGCATCATTGCAGGCTCGTGTCCGTGGTGTCCGTGATCCGAAGCCGTAACTTAGACGAGAGCGTGATCGATTATCTTCCGCACTTGATCGATGTTGTTACTGTATTGGTAGTGCTTTCAGCGTGTGTCCCTTGGCGAGATTCCTTGGGGGGTTGTCAATTTACATTCCATCACACATTCCTGCCGTCAATGCCATCGCTGCTGCACAGAACACTCTACCAGGTAAGAGGGGCATTGCAATTCTAGTCGAATGAATCGCTCGTCTCATGCAAATTAATCCATATCTGCAATTTTTATTTCACACGGGCTATTTACACAGTCGTAAGCGGCACAGATCATCCCCCTTTTGTTGTTGGCCTTGCTGAAGGAGAATCTGTAGTTCGGTAAACACGGAGTGGTTTTTGGTGAATGTGGCTAGCAGGAAGGAAAACACAGACGCATTGCAAACAGGTTTTCTTGTTTTGCTTTCTGGGTGGCGGTGGTGGTTGTGGTGGCACCTGTACCGCCCATAAGCCTGAGCAAGTGTATTCGCAGTTGTGTGAAGTTCGAGTTTTAGGTCACCGATTTACGTTTTTGTTTTTGGCGTCGGTTTCAAGGGCAACGTGTGTAGGTTTTCCTCGGCGTTCTCTATTGATCCTCTGGTACCACGGTGACCCGGTCAGGGCCGTATTGAATAATGGATTTTTTTAAATTGAAGTTGTTAATTTGATGTGATATAACTCAAAACTGCCTAAATTAATGAATATTATTAGCGGGCACTCTAATTGTTCCGTGTTTCATTCCCAATGAGAGAACCTCATGTAGAGTGCTTTATTTTTCTGATCAGTCTTGATTATTCGGATCACTCCAGTTTCTTTCTCAAATACACGGCAATATCGCCAAGCCATAATGCCATAATGGTTGAGGTACCAAAGGAGACGTAGAAGAAAAGCCAAAAAAAAAGTTCTAAAATAGTTCAAACTTTATTATCTTTGTATGTTTAAATATTTAACTCTGAGATATTTGAGTACAAGTTTTTTCCTTGAAGCCAGATTTCTTTCTACGATCTTCTAGTTGAGAAAAAAAGAAACTCATACTATAACATGTATTTTTGTAAATTCTTTCGGCCGTCCACACATTTTTGCATTTCTTTAAATACAAATCAAACTAATTATATGAGCGTTTCCACATTTTTAAATAAAACACACACTTGACACGAATGCGTCAAGTGGTGCACTTTTCTGTCTAATTGATGGATAGTAAACTTGAACCCTATTACCCGGAGCATTAAGCTTGTTAGTTGTCTGATTAGCACCCTCGGTCTTCACAACCCTCCATCTTCTCATCGGCACAATTGTACCAACAACACACAATCCCTAACACACAGGAAAGCAAGAACACCTGTGCGGTTCGGTTTGCACTACTCTTATGCGCACGACCACACAATCTAGAAACGGGAACGTGCACACTGCAAAGAACACCCAAAACCACCCGTTGGCAGAGAGTAAGAAGAAACGGCAGAAACACAAGAAGTACGAAGAAATTGGCATACGCGCAAAGCCCCCCAGTACAACAACCTTTTGCTGTTTTGTTTCACTCACCAACGCGGTCTGGTCGGCTGACTGACTGAATGTCTAACGTTTTCCGGGGCTGAAGGCCGGTAGGGGGCGAAGATTGGGGGATCGCCGATTTGCCGCACCGAACCGGAACCGTGGCAAAACTTCCCGACTGCTGCAGGAAGGAGCACACGCGGAAAGAAAACTGTGGATAAATGTGTTGCGGTTTTACGACATCCACGCTGTCCTCCCTTCACTGTTCTGTTCTTCAAATTGGCATAGAGAAGAACGAGGAAAAGCTCCAGTGCCAAGGCAAGCTCTTCTGCTTTGTGTGGCCAAAAGGGATCGCGAAGATCGAGCGAAAGAAAAGTGCGGGTTGTACAACCTCCCCACGCACGCGAGATCGGTGGACCGAAAGTGGAATAAAATGGAAGAGAATGAAAATACCGCTGCGCAATTCGTCAGTGGTAGGGGGTTAACCTGGGGGTGAGGTGGGTGACGTGCTTTGGTCAGGCTTTTTAAAAACGCACTGAATAAGCAGAAAGCGAAAAACGGGGTGTAAAAAGCGCGCCCCATACCGAGCGAGATGGCAGTATAACGGCAGCCACCGCTACTCACGGCTGGTGACTCGTTTTAGCGAAAGAGAGAGACAGAGAGAGAGAACGAAAAAAACAGGGTGGATATTATGGAGGAATGCGTGCACGTAGCTGGGAGTGTGTTAGTAGCACTCAAATGACGCGATCATCATCATCGTCATCATCGTCATCATCGTCGTCATCGTCGTAAGCAGCCCTGTGAGTGCCCCCTGTTCGCACTGTCCGTGCCACTTGTTTGGTTGCTATGGAAGTGACTTGACTGGCCGTATACGTACACAGGAGCGCGCGCACATACACACGCATACACCTGGCTTTGTGGTGTGCGCAGGTATGCGTGAACACGGCCGAGGTTTCTTCCGCACACAGGCACACTCGCGTTGTTTGAGAACCCAAACGCAGCGAGACTTGGATGCTTATGTTGTGTGTGCGCTGTATAGGGCAGTGGCAGCAGCAGGCTCTGGAGCACGGTGCGAGTGTGTCTGTCGCTCAGTTTTGCTTGGTCGACCATCGACACCAGGTGTCCAGGTGGAGCTTCGTCGTGTGTTGTGTGTGCGCGGTGACTCCCGTAGTGCGCTCTTCTGCAATATCACTCAGCGATCTTCAAGCTCGATCTACCAGCTGTGTTGTAAGTGCTTTTCCTCGATCGAGTGCGATAAGAATAAGCTTTGCGAAAAGAACTGCAAATAGGTCGCGGCGCAGTGTTGCTATCCTTCTCGTGCGGGACGTGACGCCGTCAGATAAGCGCGCGCGCGTGGTGTCCGGACGAGGATCGTAAAATGGCTACCGCGAAAGGTTTTTGATTCGCGTGTGATCATCATCATCATCCCGTGCATTGTACCTGTGCCTTTGCCGTTTTCTCTAAGAGGTGTGTAGACACAGAGAGACAGTGAATGTACGAGTGTGTGTGTGTGCGTGTCTGTCCTCAAGTGTGTGAAGTGCTCTGCTCTCTCCTCTCACTCACTCTGTCAAGGTTCTCCTGCATTCATTGTGCGGTGCATTCCCCTCGGTGCAAAAGAAGATCTCAAGGTCCACGGGTAAAGAAAGGAGGAATAAAAAAAGAGGAATCAAATATTTTGGAAGGTTGCTTATTGTCCTCGCCGAGGCACACGAAAATAGGGGTCGTAAATAGTACGGCCGTCGTGTCGTTGTAGAGTCTGAGGAAAGGGGGTCGTACATTATTCTACCTCCGTCGCCATTCCGCCGCCGTTGCCCGGTTGTGCGTTAAGATGCTGTGTGTAAAGTACCTAAGTCTTGTTTCTGGTTGTTTTTTTTTCTAAAACAAGTCCTATAGCATGTGTGCAAAAAGGCCGCTCTTGCCTCGTTCTTTCTCCTTCTGTAAAAAAGTCTTTCTTTGTATGTCTGTCTGTTGTGTACTGAGTGCGTGTAAGCTGTTGTAATGCGAATTTCGCCGTTTTTTATGCTCCCCTCTCTCTTTCTCTCTCTACGCTGGTAGTCGTGTCGGCTGCTGCCTGCGGTGCTGTAGTACTATCCTTTTTAACAGCAATAAACGATAGGACAAAATTCCCCTGTCCAAAAGATGACGGCGTAAAGCTAGGCCAGTTTGCGAATTTTCTGTTGTGCCGTGCTCGTCCCTTACTCTCGTCTCGGCAGTGTCGAAAACCGGTGTGAAGAAAAGCAGTCGAAAGCACATTTTTGTTTTGCGAGTGTGTGTGTGATGAAGAAAGGAAAATCGTTGCGAAAATAAGGTAAAAAACGCGGCTTAAAAGAGCGAAAGAGGAGGTACACGCCAAAATACGGTGACCTGCTGGAAGAAGGGGCAAACAAGAAACCCTCGCTAAGTGGCGTGGATCATTACTGCATCTCCATGCGGTGTATGTATGTGACGTAGTGTAGTGTACTCTCTGTGTGCGTCAAATAGCCCCAGTGAAACTTCCTTCAACCTCGTAGAAGAAGCCGAAAAGCGCCATAAATGAGGGAAAAAAACAAGTTATTACAACAATTCACAACAGATCCGGAGCGTGAATCAACAGCAGCCACACTCACTCGTCTGCATTCCAGCGAGACACAACACAAAGGCAAAAAGCACAGTGTGTCTGATCGTGCAGAGAGATTGGAGTACGTCATCGTTCGCAACATCATCATCGTCATCATCATCGTCGCCGTGTCGTTATTTGAGATCGAGTCCAGTTGGTGAGTCCAACAGTGACTCTGTGCTAAGGGGATGAAAGAATTTATCTCACCACTACGCGCGAAGAAAGCGCGAATGTGTGCGAATTGGGCTAGATACGACGATCAACGCGTTGTGCGTGTGTGTATGTGGCTTACGATGGACAATTTCGAGCCGTTGAAAAATACAAATTAACGTTTAAATACACGCGGAAGCGAAGAAAGGGGGTTAAGTCCCAATCGATGAGTCACGTAAGAATATTGTCGATGCGTTTTGGGTAGGATGGCGAGGAGTGCCTCATTTTTTACACCTTGTTACTCTGTTTGTTCTTCGTCTCGTTGTTTAGCTCGAGTGAAAACAGATGGTGCTCGGGTGGGGAGAACGGACGACCAGGGGTGTATTTAAATCCAAAGGCCTAAACTCGTGGCGAAATGTAGTAACGAATGTGACTTTGAAACTCCTCACCGCACGCAACAGCAGAGCCCGTGTGTGTTCGATCGGTTGGTCTGTTCGGTGTGCTGTGGAGGGTCATTAATTGGATTAAGGGGGAGAAACGTACGTTGCCTTCGTACGTTTTGCGTTCTAGGCTTTGGCGACCCTTAAGAAAATATCCCCCTCGATGGTGGATGTCCATCGATGCATGGGGGATAGACTTTTGGAAGCGCAACCCAAAACAACATGCTGTCTAGTTTTGTTATTTCTGCTAGTTATGAGTACGACTTTTGCAGACTTTATGATATTGTCGTTGTGTATTTTGAGGTTGTTTATTTAGGATGGACAATATAGTGTTATGATTATGGGAAATTTTTCAATTTGACTCGCCATGTTTCTTTGTTACTATAGATCCCGAATAGAGTCAACCGTAAGTAAACACGTGGCATCCAATAGAAATGCAGATAAATGTATTTTTACTTTCATTCTCATCGTTTTTGCATATAAAAGCAACAAAAATAAGTTACACGTGTATCATATAAACGTATCAGCTTAGACGTTTTTGATGTTAAATTACGTTTGCATGGTCCGGTGGTGGTCTACCAGGGATAGAACTGGGGTGCAAAACAACAAGTCTCGTAGCTCAAGGAAATGGTTGGCATAACCTAGGGGGTCGTTATGCCAAGAAGAAATAGATTATTAAAATATAAAAATGAAGTAAGACAGATTGAAAATAGGCCACATTGAAAGAGTCTCATGAAACATCCGACTGCATTTTTTTTTTGCTATAAGCTGCCCGTGCTTAAGATGAGCTTCAAACACTCTAGCAATTATCTTCAAAAATGCTTATGACGACATTCTTGGTAAACATCTACAAACAAGATATCTTGGTGAACAATTGCCCCAGATAGATAAAAACTCGGGACGCCAAATTCCTTTCCACTGATATACTTGCACAATAGTGTCTGCTGTAGTTAGATTACCTGTTAGAGCATACAGCAAACGGACAGTGTAATAATATTGACCGTGTAACAACCGGCCCCGGTCCTAAACCGGATCATATTTGTGGCATTGGTCTGCACACCGGAAGTCAACCCAGCGCGATACCGTTGGTTTCCGTGTGGTAACTGTGCATGTGTGTGTGTGGTTGTGGGTAAGTAAATGGCATCGAGAAGCTGGAGGGAAACAAGATATGCATGCGCACCTGATGACGGAAAGGTTGTGGCGCACTGTGCTGTGAAAGAGAACGATTAAAAAGATGAGATACGGCGGCGAAGGGTGTGCAGCGGACATCCGTGTTAGGGGACAGCGTGCGTAGTACGAGAAATTGAGGCTTCCGTTTTCCTCCACACGAGAAAGTCCCGTCCCGGGGCATGCGTTTATGTTCGTCCGGTGCATTTTATGTTTGTGTCATCGGGGCAGGTACGCTTTGAAAAAAAAACCCCTTGCACCAGATAACACCGTTTGCTACAGTTTCCGGTCCGGTGCAGCAAGAGCAGCACTTAAGTGCACCTTTTTGCCCCGTTTCGAGCCGTGCGCACGTGCAATGTCATTGACGCTAATGCGTAAACAGGTTAGCGCGCTCTGCGCAGCGATGGGAATGCCCTATTGCGTAGGGCTACGAAATAAGGTGCCTGTTGTCGAATCCGAATCGCCCTGTTGGCTGCTCGTCTTAGCCGGTGCGTGACTAAAAAATGCAGTGTCAAACCAAGATTAGGCAAAGCGGAAATGTAGTGGGTAACAACACAAGACCCACCAAAACAAACATAAACATCGAAAAGTTGGGGCAACTTTGCGCTCTGACGCCTTCCAATGATTGATGGTATTTCAAATGGCACTTTGTCTGATGCCATTTTCTGCCTCTTGCTTCACCGTTTCATGAGATGTTGAAACAATTTATTTTATTCTCAATATAATTGATTTTTAAATAAATGAGTAAGCAAAATATCCAAAATTTAACGTTAAAAAGTTTTATAAAGAAACATACAAGAAAATAAATGCGCAGATAATGAGGCATGCTCGCCAAACTTCACTCATCGCTGTATTTGGCAACCTTCGCCGCGAGGTGGCTCCATGGTGGCATCAAATTATCATCAACAGATGTGTGTGGCGTGCGTCTACTGACCTCGACTCGACCTGGTGCTCTCGACATGGGCCAAGAAAGTTATGCAACGGCCGCCGAATAGCGATCGCTTTCATTTTATGCACACACACACGCGCATAAATGCGTTTCGCGTCCACCGCCGTCTTGAGCGTCCCGACCCCTCCGGTAAGGTCGGCGAAAGACGATCGCGTGAGAAAAACGATGAAGAAACGAACGCCGTTTAATGATGGCTACTCAGAAGATGCCACACGGGGCACATTAGCCTTCGCTCGTACCTAACGCCAGCCGCATGTGTGTGTGTGTGTGTGTGTGTAGTCATATTCGGTGGATGATAAACGAGCCATTAATTTGATGAGGTAATTATTATATTACCGATCCGCAAAGCGATACTACTGTGTACTGTTATAGAGACGGTTTAAGATGCGTGGAAGGGACGGTCTTACAAGACGCTGCATACATTCACACACCGACCTGGGACGGGCTGCGGAATGTTATGTGCCCGGCAGCTGTCGATCATGTTACTTGCTGCAAGGTCAGGTGAAATGTACAGGGGGTCCTCACCATGTGGACTACACCATCCTCCAGGGTCTTAGATGGAGGTGTCGGAAGTGAAAGTTTTAACGGACTTTTCAGTTTGAAATGATCTCTTACGGTACATTCGCCTGTACAGTAGCCTTAATTTTAGTTGTTTTGAGGTACTTTATATCGCTCTTTTTAATTCCTCTCTGGTATTGAGAGTTGATCATTCACAAGCTTTATTTTAATATAATTAAAATTGCAGTTTAAAATCGGATTTTTCCAAACGTCTCTTTGGGATGAATTCAGGATTTGAACAACCAGAAAGAAATGCTCAAAATATGACATCACTTTGTCTGGGTGAATATCCGAGACAGAGCAAGTAAACGCTCAAGGCTACTAGTATATGCTTTTTGAAAAATAAATTAACCTTTTCTGCTGAAATGGGCCTGCAAAAAGCAAGATGAAGCA
Source organism: Anopheles epiroticus (assembly GCA_000349105.1). NCBI lineage: Eukaryota > Metazoa > Arthropoda > Insecta > Diptera > Culicidae > Anopheles > Anopheles epiroticus. The sequence continues at coordinate 1,817,085 of KB670724.1, forward strand.
GCAAGCAATTCGTTACTATGATTGTGACGGAATTCTGTCGCCGTTAGTCATATCATACCATAGCACCTAGGGGTGAAAAGCCTGACCATCATTATTTGTGTCCTGATCCGGTATTTGTAGGATACGCATATCAAAATACGAAGAAAGGCTATATTCAATTTGCTTGTCTGATGAAATTGATTTCCGTTTTTTTATTGTGCCAACGGGGGGTGGAAGGGACGAGCAGAGTGGGCCGAAAAAGGTCAAATCTCAAAATCGAAAAGCTAGATTTTCATGTCAGCTACACACCAGTTTTACGGGACAGTGGCAGCTGTCCATTGATATTTTGTCTCATCATACACCGTACGCGCGTACGCACCACCTTCCACTTTCTCCCCTTTTGTTGAACGTTTGAAAACGATGGTTTCGGGTGTCGTAATACTCACCTTTGGGTTTATTTTCCCTTTCCCGTCAATGTTTCACCACGCATAGTGCGTCAAATGTAAGCAGACAACCGTGGTAAAGGTAGCAACAAGAGCTAGGTTTCGAAAATGTTTGAGCGAACAGTTTCTTACTACTGCATCGACATTTGTTTACTTCAAACCGGAAGGATGTGTTGCAAAACCGTAACCGTACAACAGAGTATCGCATTGTCGAGTAAAATGGGGCAAGGTGTCTGGTGACAAAAATACAAGATTGACTTTCTCTACCGGCATACGACGAAATGTGGCCTTCCTGGATCAGAAAACAAGGAATAGACAGGCCTACAGCAACACAATGCTGCCGTTGTTTCGGTTCCCATTGGGACAACCCTTTTTTTCTTTGTAGGACTTTGATTGTCCTTGTTTTTGAGTGTCCTTGCTGCATAACCTTCACGATGAATTAAAAACGAATAATATGAAAGTATTAAAATCTTCACCCAACAGCTTTGTTCACAAACTAAAGTAGAATGCTTAATGGATGCTCATGACGTAGACATATACCATATTTAGACAAACAATTGTGCGTGTTCAATTAAGCGTTGATTCCCAGGAAACATCAGTGCCAATCCCACCTAGTTTTAATACCCCGTCCATCATCAACATCATCATCGAGAAGTTGGGAAATAAAAAGTTCGTTATTGTTTCCACACTTCCCACACACACACACACACACACACACAGCGGGAAGGAGGCAAAGATTTTTGAGTGTGCAGAGAAATACAATATTTTTATAGCATATTGTGTTTTTCTATCATTCATTTCAATTCGTGCGCGATGAAAAGTTATTTTTTTAAAAGCTCCCGTCTGGTGGAGTGTGTCCATACCCGTTCTCTGGCATGTTGGAGCCGCTGGATATGGGACATTATTATTCAGGTCACGTGTAGTAGTTGCTGGAAGGTTTCTTTGAATGGATGTTCTTCCCAGATCTCTGTCGATCATCGATCGTTAAAAATCGAAGTGCAATCGCAATTGTCGATGTGTTTCATACAATATGCTCACTGCTGCGTACCTGCAAAAGGCGTTTTCTGATGTGCTGTGATGGAAATATTGATATCGAACGGGGTTTTTTTTACAGACAGTGCGTTGAATTGCACGAACAAAACAAGTCCATGTGTGAATTGATTTCTCATAAATAACAGCAGCGGAAAGCAAACTCTGCTCTTCTCTTCGTACACTACGTTACGCGGTGTGTCTTGCCAAAGCAAAACAAAAACCAGCCAGCCAGAGGACGGTCGAATCCGGTTGTTTTGTTTGCTCTCTTTCTCCTCGTGTGCGCGCCGTCTCGCACAGTATAGTGATACGATAGCAGGCATCTGGGTGGCGATTTGGCTGTTTTGCACAGCGAATGCATTTGCTGACATTGAAAAAAATGTGCCGATGTGGGAATGCGTTACCGCTTTGTTGCGCCTGTTGCGCTTCGTGTGTGGCGATGCACCCGTCGTTTGTTCGTCGTTACTGATGAGGCTGTGCATCGCTATTTGAAAGATGCAAACACACGCGGCTGATTTGAGACAGTTGTTTGTAATCCTCTCCCCCTTTCGACGAAAAAAAATCAGCGACGAATGAGCCTCTGGACCGAGGTGTATTCAAGCCCTCCCCTGCTGTCAAACGGCCAAGCGATCTGTGTGCATATATGTGCCATTACTAGTGCGGAAGTAATGTGCCGCTTTATATTGCTCTTTTTTTTAGCATCTTCCACACCTTAGTTAGTCGCGGCACCAAACCCTCTTTCCGTGTTTGTTTGCTCTCGGTGTCCATTGAAAACCGTCGTCGTCCAAATTTCTCACGTTTGGAGGAACGGGCTCGACAGCGCCGGTTCATCGGTCGGAAAAAGGGTGGAAAAATAGATGACTAGAAACAACAAGCCCAACCAAAAACCGCCGCTGCTGCGCACGCTTGCAACGATTCTGTGCTCTCCTCATGGCCGTGCTCGGTAAGCAGCACCGGGTGAATGGAGAAACATTTTTACAGCAGTAATACGCGCGCCAAGCCCACCGTTTAAACAAGGGCGGGTATGCAAAGACCAAGCACCAAGGGGTGCTAAGATTGATGCTCGGAAAAACGAGAGGAGAGGGCCGGGGTGGATGGCAGTGCGGGGAAAATTTACAAACATTTCTTAAACGGTCGCCAGCCCCCGTGACTCTTTTCCCCTGTTTCCGTTTTTCCTTAAGCTTTACTCAACTGGCTGGCATTCGGTGTGGGTCTGGTTGATGTCCGGATTTGTTGTCTGCACACACAGAGACCGACTGCATCCCAAAAGATGCATTCGGCGGTGTGTATGCGCGGTCCAGTGCGCACTGTAATGGTTGCGTGATTTATGCGCACGCGGCTGTTAGCTATTCAGTTAGCATCATCCCCTGCAAGCCTGCTCCGCTTTATTGGGCCTATCTTAACAAAACAAAACTCTGCCTTCGCTAGCTGCTGCAAGAGCGCATCTTGCAGCGAAACAGTCGTGGAATAATCGCACAATGAATCGAATGAAAGGAAGTAGAGCGCGATGTGTGTGTGCGTTTTGGTGGGTGCAGTTGGTTGTTGGATGTAATTTGAACCGTCGCTCCACAAGCTTCTCGGACCAGATTGGATCGGCCGGCCGAAACGGCCGATAAGGGGCAATGGCGGGAATTGGTGGAGCTTTTGGGTAGACTCTGCCTGCTCTGCCTGCGAAAGTGAATTTAAGCATCCGGATAACCAGGGCACTGTAGTTTGAACAATTGTTTTAACGTATTGTACAATTGCTCTAGGGAGGACACTGGCAACAAGAAGCTTGGGTTTTGCCACGGGCAAGACAATGTGCCAGTTTTATGGGCTAAGTGCAGCCAAGTGTGCAGTTCAAACTGATTTGCCATTGCACTGGAGTTGAATTTATTGTTTATCCTAGCCTGTACAAAGGTTAGTCTGGGTAATGGCGGGTGGGTAGCAATGCTATCAAGAGATGCTTTTATCGCAAACTAATCGCAATGAGCATGTCAAGAAAGCAGCATCTGGAGATGTAATAGAATTATAAAAAGCTATGTTGGATAGTCGGTGGCATGGATTGCAGACGACAGTAGTAAAATAATTGGATTAAAAATGAACTTTATTCATTTTAATTCCATTACGAGACTAAGGAGAATTTCCACCATATCTTCTGTCATGGTTCGTTCCAATATTATTGCCTTCCAGATTGGCGTGTTCTTATAAACGACTGTAAAATATTTTTAATCTCAACGCGATTGACCCCTGTTTCCGCTGTTATTTATCAAAATTAGTAAGATAAGCACCCCGTCAGTTATTCTGGACTTCATTTGTATTATACTTTAATCTTAAGCAGATTTTAAACCAGCTTCCAGCAAACTCTGATAGACAAACGAGACAGTGTGTTCAGAACCGAGAAACCACCTAGTCGCCGTCACGGTTCATGCGCCATCGTCGTCTCCACCGTGCCCAGTCGACCGATAAGGCGGAAGTGGGATGTTATTGCAATGGGAACACAGTCAATACGAGTCACGTAAACGCCAACCAACGATTAGCTCCGCAGCATAGGCACTGTTGCAGTCTTTAATTTTGGGTCGATAAATGTAGTTTAAATTTGACAAGATGGACGGAAAAGGCTATCTCTGGCTATGAGTAAAGAAATAGTCTCACGGGTGCTAGTCACCACGAAACAACTTTTTTCTCGATAGCCCTTCTTGTATGACGCGCTCTAGCCGCCAGAAGGGGCCAGCAGCACCCGTTGAGTCTAGACAAAAATATGGTTATATTGTGTTACCTGTTACACTCCTGTGGTGGAAGAGAAACTGCCTGGCACCAGTCGGATCACTGTTCGCGCTTGAAAGGATAACCCTGGCAACGGTTCAACTGGCTATGGTACCATCCTAATGAGACGTCTCATCACAAGTGACGGGTAATATTCGTCAGAGTCGGAGTCGTGTTTTTTTTTGTTGCTGTTCCGGCAGCGGATGATCACTGTCTATGCAAACGCTGAGTGTAATGCGGCACCGTCTTCATTGAAGAATGTCGCCTGGCTGTAATTGGATAGGAAGCTAATTAGGGCGCCCGGGTCACAATCGGGAGTGTAGTGCTCCGTACTTGTGGGTGAAATGAAATAATTTTCGGCACATGATGGCAAACAATATCCAGGGAGCTTGAAAGAGCGGTGATGAATATTGTACGAAACGTTGAAATATAAGCAGGTCAACTATTGTTCGTCGAATTATTTTCTGTTTCGACAGAAAGCTACTAATAAATCTATATTTAGTTCTAGTATCATAAATGGATGGATTTGGGTTTGATACAGCAAAAATTAATTAGCATTGCGCTAGTCTAGGTTCCACCTGCCATGAGAAGTAGCGTCCAACACATTCAAGGGCTACTCGTTGTGAGTCATGCCCGTCATCAATTCGATCTTCCGCTCCCCACCAATTGTTCTTGCTGCATCGAGCAGCGCAAACGAATGAATCATTTCACATTTAGTACTCAATCTGCTGGGTGAGAGTGACCAATGGCAATATTGCGCGCTGTGCTGCAGTAGCTTCCCATGCTCTGCATCTTGCTCTCGAAAGCAGTTACGGTCTCGAGGTCAATTAAATTCTTCGTCCAACTAAGCCCCGGATTGTACTGATTGCCTGTGAGCAGCGCACAAACTGGTAACAGGGAAATGAGTCTACCCTTTCCGTTTCTCCCCTGTTGTGTCGCTGCCCATGTCTGGGCGATGATGTATTGTGCTCTACATGCACTTGAGCGAAAAATGTGGAGGGAAATAGAGTGTAGTGAGAAATAATATTTTTGCATTTATTTATCCTCACGTTTCAGGATGTTTCAATTGTCTGGTGGTATCAATATGTACGTATCTGCGAGGCGGCCAGCTTCAAATCCCATTTTCTAATTAACTAGACATTGTGGGTCTTATCTTTACACAGGTCACAGGTTTTCTGCACATGTCATGCAATTATCGACTCACAGGTGAAATAGGGTGCCTGTTAGCTGCAGGGATTAAAATGTACCACCCACTAACTGGGAACAGCATCAGGATCAGACCACCGTTCCGTGTTTGTGTAGCTTCCGTTCAACATAGACGACTGAAATTGTGGAAACTTTATGTAAAACACGGCAGTGGGTGCTGAAAGTGCTCCATTTCATCGTGGCTTTCGAACAACATAGCCGCAACGAAATATGGCGAGTAAGAGTTGGTAGTGTTTGCTTTTAATGTCAATTGGTGTAGGCGGAATGAAAGGCGGAATTTTCATTAAACATATGCACACTACATGTGATTCCGAACTCGAAACATCCCACTGGGAAAATTTGGCGGAATTTTATCGAAATGAAATTTAATATATAATTTTGCCCTTAATTGATTAAATTTTAAAAAAATATATCATTTTTATTCTGTTTATTTCAACTGCTGTTAAAATGTTTTAGTCTTTTACGTTAACAATGGCCTTTGGTGAAACATTGCTCAGTACAATTCATCTTCTCCGCTCTACATTGTGCATGTCCGCTTGTGTGTGTATGTGTGTGTGTGTGTGTGTGTGTGTGTGTGTGTGAAAGAACCGGACCCGCGAAGCATTCCACCATGGTGGGTAGTCTCCATAAACAACTCTGGGAAATTGCACGCTTCAATGGCCACGTGGCGGGTTACAGTGACGCCAGGTTTAACGCAGCATGGTTGTGCTGTGCCCGAACCACTTGTTAAGCGCTTTACGCGAAGGGTTCTTGAAATGTTTTGCAAACACATTCAGTGAGAGAAAGAGCGAGGGAAAAGGTGCACTGTATCATTAAATGCGTACAGACAGCAGAGAGTAGTGCGTTTGCGGAAATGCTGCGCGGAGGAAGGGAGTGCAGCGGGGGGGGGGGGGGTGTGGAGTGTTGTAAGCGCCGTGTCAGCCGTGCGCACACAGAGAGTCGGAAGTAGAACCATTTTTTGGGGGGACCACCATCATCTACCGGAGGTTGTCGGCTGTTCCGGGTGCAGTGAAGCTTAAAATTCCCACACTTACAGGCAGTGTATGGGCTCCCATGCTCACGGGTTGACCTTTCGAGCCTTTTTTTCGACAATGCCAAGAGGAATAGCTTCAGGATAAATGCCTGCTGCTTGCTGCTGTTTAGCTGTGCCAGACGTGGCACCGATGGTCTTTTATTATTGGGATCATTTTTGCGCAACTTTTTTATTGAAGCAAATTAATCTATACTTCTTCCATCACAAGTCTGATTGTAGTTGTTTAAAGGCCATTATTTAGTAATTATTATAAATATTCGTCGGACCACCAATTTCTCCACGAAACTCCTTTAAAGTCTTGGTTTAACCATCCTCCTTGGTCATGCCGACAAAACCCATGCACCTAAACGTATGTCATGTCGGATGGTAAAACACAAGAATCATAAATAATACCCCATTCCCATATCGGGAATAAAACATAATTTTATGCAGTGAATATAAGCACTCAAAGAAACAATGGCATATTAGGGATTTTGTTCTAACCCTCGCTTTCTGCCCAGGATTATTCATGGACCTGATGGAATCAAAAATAAAACACACATTACACTTCCCACCAACCGTTCTGTCCGTCGACAGTTTGTAGTATCGATACCAGTTTCAACTCTACCGTACGTGCAACTATTCGACGGTAGCTCCATGAGTCGGGTGTGCGTTATCGATCAAATTCTTTGTACTGGTGGTGTCATCCACTGAACGCCCACCTCAGCAAAAAAAAAACTCCCCATCAGTTGGAATGGTTGGAATTTTGTGGTTTGCTTTATTATCCTACCCAGTAAGCCGTTGCTTGCCGTTTCTTCGGTGGTGTGGCTGCGATACAGAGTGAGCTTGTCAGTTTTTGTGCTGCGAAGAAAGATAATAAATTATCGACTCTCTGTGGTAGGTGTAGTTTGGACAAACCAAGGAAACAAACAGAATGGAACGAGCTAGGGAATATCGATCTAATAAAGCAAATCGTCTATGTTTACATGGTAGCGATTGTGTGTACGCGGCCGATAGAGGGTGTATTCCTTGAGGAGTTCGATAAATCTATACATTTATTAGTAAGAATAAATTCAGTGGTGGTTGTTTAGCGACGGCTCTAAGGGACAAACATGGTAAAATGTATGTATTATTTACTTGTCTAAATATTTGCATTACACATTCTACGAAACCTAAGAAGACAAATTGAAAACATGAAGTACTGCCAAATTTTACTCATTCCTGTTTGCCGCCGTGTCTTGTTCTTTTGAAAAACACCCGATGCGTAATTGTTTACCGCGTAAGTCGTTAATTAGATTAATTAGCTAATGTAGCTGGTAACAATGTTTCCTGAAGGTGTTTTTGTTTTTGTTTTTGTTATTGCTCTCTTTGACATGAGCGCATTGGTCCTGCACGCTTTGGCAGTAATCCCAAAGAAAAGCAATCTTGAGTGTTTTGTTCAAGAAGCTCGTCCAATACGGGATCGATAAGATAGAAAGAGAAAACCAGACCATCGGATCCTATATTCCACCGTGATTTAAATTCAGCGAACGAAAAAACCACCCTACACACATCTAGAGGCACGGTATGGCGGGAGTTCCCCGAAGAGCAGCATGGAGACACCCTCCATTAGTAACTTGCCTTGGCTACGGCGGCGGACATTCCTCCACGTTGTGCCCTACGCGGGCGCTGTGCGTTGTCCTCCTTTGCGTTTGCTGTAACGCTCGTCAATTGTTGTCAGGTCGCGGGCGTATGGGCCAAAGACACAACTTCCTGCCAAATCACACCTGTGCCCGAGCGAGAAGAGCGCGCTTGTGAAGATTGTCATTCGTAGCCGCCGTGAGCATAAAATATATGCTTAGCTACAGACATTAAGCATTCTGTGCCACAGCCCGAACCACCATTGTTTTCCACCTTGCTGCTGCTGCTGCTGCTGCTGCTGGAGGATGCTTTGGGTGGTGTATCTGTGTCGCCAATGTGAATTAACGTTCCTTCGAGCAATTTCACCGAACAGCTGTTGTGGGTGACAGGGGTAGGGATGATGGTATGCTGCAACAGGCAGAAGGGAATATATATTTATGTAGGTTACCCTGCGTTTGCCACCTTACCTGATCTATGGCTTGGTGCGAGAGTAATGATGCGTTACGACTAACTGTCATAACAACGCAGTTTGAATGGTCTCGGTGCATGGTGGCAACGGTAGTTGGTAGTTGAGGGTAAAGGTAGTTGAAGGGGCCCAAGTTAAATGGTACAGATAATTCGTTTTTTGTTACAACTTGCGCTCGCATCCTCTGCCGTCTGTTTCTCATTCGTAAATATGTGATTTAAAATGAAATTAAGTAATGAAAGAGACATAGGATGGCGGCGTTCCAAGATTTGACGATCTCATCTTGAGCATTTGTTTCCTCTACACAAACTGACACTCCTCAGAATGGGAGAGTGATTTAAACAATAAATAATCAATTAAATATTTTAATGAGAATTGTTTTGCTGTGCCATATGACTTGAGTGTTCGATTCGCGGTCACCCGTGGGTCTGGATTACCGTGTGGTTATGTAAATTGAAGGGGAACGTAATTTAAAGTTAAACATTAATTGTTGTATGTCTTTTACGGACCGACGATAAATATCATTAAATTATGTTGTCACACTGTCGCGTCAACATGATTTCCTCACCATGATCATTTATGATTTTATGAATTACATGAATAAACATTTTCTCATTACCAAAACAAACTTGCTACCATTCCATGGGAGGAAAAAGGCAAATATTATGCTTGCGGATGCGGTGGTCGAGTCTTTACCCGACCACAGCGGCATGCGTTACATGAATCATGGTTCAATTTGAGTTACTCGATTTTTTCTCCGATCTCGAGGGCATTGCGTGTACCATTTCAAAACCAACCGACCCGACCCGGCTGTAAAAACTGGAACTGGAAATGTTTTATTCTACATCCCCAACAAAAATGTTCATGCTCTCCCGAACGGTTCAACCGCGAAAACGTCTCAATTTGTTTTCTTCCATTCCGCTTGGTTCGGGACAAAGTTTACTTGCCGAAATGCTCGGCACTGCTTCATCTGAGAGGAAGGGGCAATTCTGAGAAAAACCAAGCATAGCTTGATGAACATGCAGAAGAGAAAAAAACGCACGCCAAAACATTATTACACCATGTTTTATGAATTTCTCTCGATTGTGTCTTTATTTTGTGGTCGCCATGTAAAAGTAATGGAAGAGGTAACGATAACGTTTTCCTGCATCTGTTTGTGAAGGTTTTTTATTCTGCTGACGTCAACTTCACCGCCAAGTGCGCCTACCTTCACGATTGTCACATTTGGGGACTGATTCGTATGGTATTTGTTTTACAAGACCTAGTAATCAATGGTAAAATATGTCCGTTTTTCTAAAGGCAAGCATACAGAAACGTCGTGGTTTTCCTCCGGTCGGCATTAGACAGCATCATTCCTAGTGCAAATTGTCGAAAGTAAATATGCAACCTAGAGTACGCCCAACGTTTTATACCCTTCCTCATGCGCTTGTTCCCATTCTAATTGCTCGTAAGCACAAATTACCCCTCAAATTACCCCAGGTTGAATGTTCATAACTTGCCTTTAACCGACCCCCGCTGCTCCCTTTCTTGCGTTGCGCAGCTATAAATATGTACTCCAATTTTTAACACGTGCGTTTTTTCTATTGCGTTTCTTTCTTTGCAGACATTCTTCCAGAGGCAGCACGCCGACACCACCCGACCACCGAGAACTAGTCGTCAAACAACAAAGGAAGGGTTGCTGATGTAGGGGTAGCGTCTGCTCTGAACCGCTAGAAGAGAGGAAAAATCCCGAGCGCGGAATCAATTATTTCATTTTTCTCCTTGAAGCATTGGCTTCGGCTGCACATTCCGACCAGGGGAAGCTGCCGCTCGACGAGGAACCATCACCTGTGTATTGCCAAGGGCTTGAAATTGAAGTGTGTTTGCTCGGTAGACTAGTGTTACCACGGTTGTAGAGTCAATACCGTTGTCGTGAATCTGGCACCGGTCGGAATCATCAGGAACATCTATTGCATGAGGCAAATGTATGGTCGACAGACGATCCCATCTTAATCCACCCGGTCGTCTATTCAACGTTCGATGAAAATGTCGCTCAACGAAAAGCGGATGTTTGACCGCGAAACACTCCGTTCCGTCATCCAGCAATGGAACACGGTTCGGTTAGATATATTTGCGCTGTCCGAACCGAATGAGGTGAGCCGCTTTAATGGCGATAACAATAGCGCTAAGTGTTTTGATAGGCATTTGGATAAATTATTGGGAATATTATAGAATTACAACACTTTTGTATGGTTGTCTAAAATTATACTGGCTACAGCGTGTTTCACAAGAGTGTGAATTCTACAATAGAACTGTTTAACTTCCATAATCGAATAATTCGTAACGATTGTTTCGCTTGAATGGTGTAAGCAAATATTTCAACAGTTTACCGAATGTGTTTAATTGCATATGTTAAGTACGATGAACTTCGGCATCTGTTCAACCATCTCGATTTTGCTGTCGTAAAAACATGAATTATATTAAATTGATTCTAGATTTGTTCCCAACAAACATCCTCAAGATGCCGAAGCCAATTGACGGCGCAAAGACGACAATGTCTGGCAGAATTAGTCATACCATCTAGCCGTTGATATGTTGCGCATGAGTGCCACCAGCATGGTTGGTGTCCCAGTGCTTGCTCATACATGGTACCATCAAGGAAGAGAAATGTATGTTATTTCTCCGAAATAACATTCATTTTTGTGTCTGCCTATCTGGCGCTTCAAAGCGATAGCATATACCCACCGGAAACCACCGCCGCATATCGTCTCACCTTCTCCTCCGGTGCTTCCCTTATCTCACCTTTCACAGAACCTTGAATTCCATGGAGTGATGCGATTTTACTTCCAAGACGAGGGCCAAAAGGTAGCAACCAAATGTATCCGCGTCGCATCCGATGCCACCGTTTCCGACGTTATCGGTAAGTTTTGCTTTAATAGATCGCTCGACCGGATGGGGCTTCTTCCTTTTTCGCCATTGGAAGCCCTACGAAACCGGAATGCCAGGGCCAAACAATAAGGAAATAATTTGTCAATATTGAGCGTGTGTTAGTGTGTGTTGGTGTCATATCTCATTCATCATTTATTTTATTTCGTTTTATCATTTTCGCTTTACAGAAACGTTGATAGAGAAGTTTCGTCCCGATATGCGAATGCTATCCCTGCCCAACTACGCGCTGTATGTAGTCCATGCGAACGGTGAAGAGCGAAAGCTGAACCCCGACGAAAAACCGTTGCTCGTTCAGCTCAATTGGCATAACGATGATCGGGAGGGACGATTTCTGTTGAAAAATTGTGCCCAAAAGACAAATGTAAGTAGGAGGCGACCATAATGGTTTCGCTTAGTGGCTCTCTATCCGACCTTTACATACGAACATCATGCGACTCAAGTATGCGTTCGTGTTAAGGAAAGGACAATGCCATCTGGATGGTATGACAAGCTCGGTGAAATATGTTTTATTAACTCTGGTACGCTAATTTTGAACTTTTACTCTTGCAGACCCTTGACAGCATCACCGATCAGCCGAGCTTCAAGCGTAAACTGTCTAAGCGGGAAAAGAAGGAACAGAAAAAGAAGGAAAAGTTGAACAAACTACAATCAACTGGTGGCGCTGGTGGGCCGGATTCCGAGAATCATGTTGCCGAGAAACTGTATACTGAGCTGCCGGAAACATCGTTTACACGATCCATCTCCAACCCGGAAGCGGTAATGCGGCGCCGCCGGCAGCAGAAGCTGGAAAAGAAACTGCAACAGTTCCGGTCGAGGGACGGCGGTCCGGACACTGGCGGCACGCTGAAAATCTACGGCGAAAGTCTGTGCAGGGACGTGCCGTACAAAACACTGCTACTGTCGATCCGTGACTGTGCCCAGGCCGTTGTCCGGGAGATGCTGTCGAAATATGGCATGGATAAGGTTGATCCGCTTCACTACTGTCTCGTGCAGGTAAGGGTCAACCAAATGAAAAAAAGTGCTTAAAGGGCTTGCTGTGTCGGTATTTACTCGAATCTCCTTTCGAGTGTGGGACAGAACCGGTTGAAATCAATTTAATCACATATTCTGTTTTCGTAGGTTAACAGCGACGGGTCCGAGTATATCCTCGATGACGATGAATGTCCGCTCTCTATTCTAATGAATCATCCTACATCTCGAGGTAAGTGGTTTGTTATATTAATAATACATAAATTCCAAAAGTTTTTGTTTACTCTGTGGGTAAACCTCTATGGGATTTCTGCATTACAAATTTTGGAGCAGAATTTCTCACGGTTAGACAGCTGCGGAAGCTGAATGTTTTCGATAATGTAAAGTTTACACCTACCGATTGTTATAAAAGTCATTGTCGCTGTAGCCGTAGAATCGGAATGTTTACTCTCGAGCACGAATAGAAAGGGAAACTATGCATATTATACTTATTTTAACTGCCAAGGCTAGGAGTCGACACTGACCCAAAATAGTATTCGGCCTCGTAACAAGTACTTCTACCGATGCCCAATGCATGTGTCACACAATAGCTTTTCAATTTGTTCAATGAATCGTAAACTTCCCTTTTTAAATCTTCTATATCATATTACAATTGCAATACGACCTGGTTGTTATTACGGAATAATAATAATTATAATACAACAAATAAGGAAGATTAAAATTTATCCAAATATACATGAGTAGTGCTACAAGCCGAAATCAAAGTGTCTCTAAATCTCTCGCACTCTCTAAACAGAGGAAGAAAAGAATGGTCAATGAATGGCAAAAGCTTTGAACAGCGCCATCTATTGGGCACTAGGGCAATTCTGAAGAATCAACTGTGGTAGCGTGTGCTGCATTCTTAACATTCAGAGGTGTTACCAGTTTTTCAATTTTTTTTCTTGTAAATGTATCTTTTTATAATCGTTATTCAACTTTAAATACATTTTTTATTTCACATAAATAACAAAAGAATCATTTGATTGTTTTGTTTATACAAACCATTCAAAGCATGGTCAATATATTTACGATTCAATACCAAACCGGTCTTATCTGTTGAACCTGCTTTTATTTGTTGTCTGCAAGCAGTGCCATATAGCGATAAAGCACATCACCTGTTCGACTTTTTGATGCACGTGGTAGACGTGCTTCCTAGTGATATCAACCATTCCCATTTTATCAGCACAACGTATTGTATGAGCTAGACACGTTGCCAGATAGAGTATTTCACATATAATTATGAGTTGATGAATGTTTATACCCGTGTATCATTTCATGATAGAACGAAATAAGGATAGATTGCACCCATTACAGGCATTGGACCTAATTTTTTGTGCAATAATGAAGATGAACCATTATTGTGTACTATATTTCAGTATGAAATGTTCGTGAAGTTGGCCAGTAACTAAAATCATAAATCAATAGTACAGGTTAAAGGACAATATAAAGTTCATTTCCATCGGAAGTTGTAATACTGTCGGTCAAACAGTTCCCTTTGCCAGAGACATTCTAGACAAAACAAATAAAAGAGAAGCCATTCATTCAAGAAGCCGGAAGTAGTCGTCGTAGACTTTTTGAAAGCCTTTCTTATGATAACTCCTTCTGATTTATGGTGCAATTTACTCCGTCGGCGACCGTTTTGTTGTTTGTTGCCAACACTACCGCGCGTAATGGAAAATTGTACTTTTGTTTGTCCCCTAAAGCCGTACCACATTTTTGATGATTGATGCGATACGACTTGACACGTGAAATGTTTATCAACCGAGCAGCGTCTTTCGGAGCAGTGAGGGGGTCAATCCCCCAGCAGAGAGCCTTTCTGTGTGATCTACTGCGCTTAGTAGCATTATCACTACAATCATCTCAACCACTACTTCTCTCAACTACATTTCTACTACTATTTCTACAATCGCCTCTACTACTACTACTACCGAATGAACCCATAGAGGCCAAAGTCTCTCTAATAAACAACAACAACAACTACTACTACTACTACGACTAGAGCCACGACCATGTTTTCCCATGCTTGCCCTTGTTCCCTGTTCTACATGTGGCTGTCCGCTCTTACCGTTCCATTGTACCGATTGTACTGCACCCGCCTCCACGGTGTCTTGGGCTCCCCCAAATCTAATGCCATCGATAAGGCATAAAGCAACGACGGACTATGCTCAGCAATGAGTAACGATTCTGTCATAAAATCCTACGGGAAAAGACCCCGAGAGCCGCACTGGATGTTTTTTCCGGAGAGTTGCTGTGCATCCTCTCCCGCTCATGCTCTCGTTCGGGAAATTGATTCTCGCACTCCGGGAGCGCTCGCACGACACAGCAATCTGATGCCCGATATGCAGCTGACTACGGGGCAGCGTTGGTGTATCGCATTGAACGTCCGGCGGGAGCAAAAGTGTCGTGACGGGCGTAAATTCAACGCACCACAGTTTCTCGGTCAGTGTCGCGCTCGGCAGTCAGTCACCAACATGCTCTCCCGTCGTGCGGACCTATAAGTTTCGGGTACGGGGGTTAACGTGGTAAACATTGTTCGCTGTGACCCACTGTGTGTCGAAACCGGAATGCACAATTCCGTATGTGTATTTTCCAGTCACCAGTAGGGGAAGGGAACGGAGAAAACGACAGAGCAAGAACATTGATGGCATTCATCGGAAAAAACGGGGGACGCACCGGAACGGTAACCGGGAAAACATTGCTCATGGAAGAGGAGTGTAAATCTTTGTGACGCGAAATATTTTCCGCGAGAAAGTAAAGAGCGTCAGCGAAACGGAATGCGTAAAATAAGTGTCGGCTAGAGCGTCGCGTTCGAACGAAACAAGCAGCAAAATGTGGAATAGTGTAAACGGCCAAACAAACAAACAGTGCTGCTCGGGGGTTCCAACAACTTTGTGTCCCAATTAGTTGTCGCTGGCTGCCTGGCTGCCCTCGCAGCCAGGTCTTGTTGTGTTTGTGTTTGTGATTATCGTGGAAAGAAAAATGCCGCTGAGGCCGTCATACCGCGCGGTGTTTCGGGGTCGGGAGGTTTCTGCTTCCCGTTCCCGTCCTGCCCAGCTGCGAACGGCACGAGCGAGCGAGTTTTCAAAACGGCGAAGCCGGGACAATATTCCTCGCGCGGAAAAGCAGTGGTTGATGCTGCACTCTGGCCCAGGGTTACAGCTTGTGCAGTTTCGTGAAAAGGAAAAGGCAATTAAAATGGTTTATTAGATCCGAATAATGGCGAGCGGTTCACAGAACCAATCAATACCGTGTTTGGGAACTACACATGGTGGAAGTGAAAAGCACAGATGACGAGGGAGCATCCCAGGCCAGACAGCAGCGGTACATCGCGCACCGTGTTCTATGATACTCTCGAGTGGTTTTCCATCGAGTGGTTTGTTGGTCTGGGTGGTATCGTCACTGTTTGTGCGCTTGGTGCACGTTTTTCAAGTTTTTAACATCAGCTTGCGCTTCAATTCTTCTCACATTTGTTCGAATGAACCGGAAAATGGGCTGGTGGCAAATGGATGGGCCTTGGGGATGCTATTAGTTCTGTGAATTGCTACAGATGCATTCTCAAGTGCACTGCAGGGCATATGTATACATGTGTGTGTGTGTGTGAGAGAGTGTGTCCAATACGTGTCCGAGATGCATGTTTAGCTCTCGCTTTGGTTCAACAGTTGAAACTAGCGCCAGCATGCAAACACTTCCGGGGCAAGACATGCCAGTCTGTTAGAAATCGATATAATAATGTAGCGTTGGGAAACAGTCAAATGGGTGAATGCCAATGGACAGTAGTTTTTATACTGCATGTTAATTTTCCCATTAGTGAAGCTGCCGTCTCGTCGGTTATTATTACCAGTTTTGCTTACGAGTGTGTTAGAGATTGGTTTTTTCCTCCTTTTTAGGGCACACGATGGTGTCGATACGTTGTTCAGACAAGTGATACTCCTCAGTTCTGTATCATATCCTCATTTGAATAGTTAAAGTGTTTTTATGGTTTTGTGTTGTGTACCGTTTCATTTTCATATAAATATCGGTTGGGTGGCTTAAACGAAACGGAAAGCTTTAGTAAATAAAACTGTTTTAGTTTATAGAACACCAACGACGACAGTGTGGCGACGCTAGGTTGCGTTTGGAAGTGACCACTAGGTGATAGATGAAAAAGATTTTAAAGATTTTAAAGGTGCGCTCATTGCAAAACTTTCACATCCATGCTCTGGTATTCGATAATTGAGAAGCGACTTAATACCAAAGCGGCCGTACCATGATGGACTGGGGCATACGACGTAAGTGTGGAATATTTCTATTGCTGTTAATCCTTTGTTTTTTTTTTATTGAGTTTACTTTCTGTATTACGTGTTTATCAATTAGTTAAATCTGATAACTCTCTTGCCACTAATCGCGAAGCGCAGTGATACAGATTCACATCCGTTAGTATGTAACGTTCACAAATATCACCCAAAACATGAATATAAATCGTTGCCAACCAAAAAAAAGTGAGCGACATACACGGACAAAATCTGGGACTGCGACTTTGTGCAACATAATCATTTACCGCCTTCCTTTCATCCTTTTAAAATGTGTTTTCTTGTACCACTTCCATTAGCGAAAGCAGCGTTCTTTGCCGTTCATACGTACACGCGTATAAACACACAGACGGACATGAACCTGTCCTTCAACGGCACTGAAAGCGAAAGCCCGAAACAACATCGGTGGGGAAGAGGCACCCTTTCCCATTCCCTTTGCCTACTCGCATAAACCATTTTTGCTGCTGTGGCGTGCCGTGTGACCTCTTGAGACACTCTGCTTTTGGACAGTAAGCGTGCGAGTGCATGTTGACATTTCTCATTTTGTGTGTGTCGTGTCGTTGTGATTTCGGAAGGCTCATCGGTGGCACATACACACGCATACCATACGTTCTTTAATCATGCATGATATGTATGGTTTAATTTTCTCCACGTACCTTCGTACATTTAAAAGACTTTTAAAATATTTGCCAACTGTAATTCCAAACTTTTGCAGTTCCTTCGAACGCTTTGATGCCATCTCTAAATGAAGTTAATTATGTTCCGCTTGCGCGAAATGGTCGTGGATAAGTTCACATAATTGGCACGCGTTCCATTCGTGGCGTAATGGAGACGCCCGGTCGCTGATGAAGCAAGCGCTGTTTCACCATTGAACTACTCCCGAGCGAAATAGGCATTTTTTTATTAGCTTTTCCAGCGTGCATGTTGAACGTATTAGTGGGTATGCCGCTGCCACTGCCTTCACCTGCCCGGGCTGGAACGTTGAGTTGAAAAATTAAATTTGCATGGGTTTTTATCGCCAACAAGGAGCGAGAGAGAAAATGGCGCTCACGTTGTTGCTGTAAGCAAAGTAGGAAGTTGTTCCTTTTTTACGTTTTCCACTTTTATTACCATCGTGGCCTTTTCTTTTCTTCGTGTGTTTGGTCTGGCTCGCTCTGAAGGAACGGTATGACTTATTAAAGAAGATAACAACGTAGAAGCGTGATTAACTTTAATGCTTTGCCGGAGCATGAAAGATGTTTGGTTTCAGACAAGAGTTAATTGATTTATTGGTTGGTGGTTTATGCTGTTGAGTCATCAAAATAAAAAACATTGAAATACATCAAAACAAGAGTCTTGGTCAATGCTGTGATAAACAAATGCAATAACTGTTCACTTATTTTTTGTACTACATTGTTTACAAAATTCTTTTGATTTGCTAATACGTTCAATTGCAAAAAAAAATAAAAGGAAAAGGTAGAACCCATAAATATGCATTTAATTGGGGCTTTTCAAAGTGAAACCATTTCAACGTTTACTTTTTACGAGACGCCACTCTGACATGACACTTAATTAGTATTTAATTTCGTTCTTCCTGTTCAAGTATCAAGCCTCGGTAGCATTTCCTGAATGTTTAAGTACTCTCTTCTTATCTGATTTAAAGTACAGCCCCTCGGTCCGCTTCCTCCTATACCCCCATTAATGGTGCTAATTAGAATCGCGTGCAAAGTGTTCCGAGTAGAGCTGGCTTTATTTGATGCTGCTATTTAGTTTTTCCCTGCAAGAATATGCGCTAAAGAGAAGAACGAAAATATGAATGTGTTTGTTCGTTCAGCGAAAGTTTTCCTCGCGGTAATTGAAACATGAGCAAACATTCAACAGTATTTAATGAGAAATTTGTGCCATTCGGGTTCGTTCAACTCGCGTAAGGAAAAGTTGGGTTTTTTTTTCCAGCATTTACTTTCTGCCAAGAAGCAAGTGCGAGCCAGGCAGCATTCCCGGAAAATTGCCAGCAAAGCAACTGGATTACATGCGGTCGTGTACCCATTTGGGTACGTACGTGTGTGCACCAAAGTCATGCCGGGAGTGCAAACAATTCCGGAACAGGTGCCCACGTTAACTTCTGTGCACGGTTTGCCGCACTCCAGGTATGGTCGGTCCCGCACTGTGTATGTATGTGTGAAATCAACGGTTACACGCTGCATCCGGTCATGTAGTGACAGTCGGCGTCGAGGAGTGAAGCGTTCACTTCTCGCCGTGGGGCATTGTTGGTGTCCATTATTCACAAGTCAGCACCCGGAAAAAGGACCAGGCGAAGGTGATCTTGTAGTAATGGTGGTACAAAAAAGTGGACCTCAGTGCTAGTAATGCCTATGTAACAGGCACCGTTGCTTGTGTGTATTGTGTTGCCATTCAGATATTTCTGCGGTCTTAGCAGGTAGCAATCGTTTCACCATTCGCGTGCGATGACACGGACTGGCAAACAATGTCGTCCTCCATTCTCACTTTCTCTCGCGAGAGAAGTGTGTGGGGAAGAGGTGTGCAATTTACCTTGCGGACATTAGTGTGACTGATACTTTCTTTTTGCTGCCGTACGGTACGGAGCGGTTGTCCTTTGTACTTTGCTTGTGGCCGTTGGAGAAAGATCGTACCGGAGGCTTCACGGTTGGTTTGGAATGTTTACGCAAGTTTGAGCAGGATAGAATGTTCGTTTTCTTTCAGACTGTGGTTTCGCTGGTCCGGGGGGTTTTCACACTAACAAACCGATTCGTATGCATGTCAAACGAGATGAAAATAAAATATACATATGTATATTCATACTGCGCGGCATCTCGTGTATGTTACTTCCACCGACAAACAGTATCATAGACCAAGCATTTTTTTACGGCTTTGCTACCTATACATGCTGTGTTGTCCTTGCTCCAATGCCACCGAGACAACCGTCCGTGATAGAACCGGCCCCACAAAGGACCCTTCACCCTGACATCTTTGCGGACAAAATACATTTCCTTATCGATGGAAACAAGGAAGTTGAAAACTTTTGCCCGTTTGATGGTAGGTACGGGCTGTTCTCCTGTACTCCTGGTTGTACCCTGTGTTATCGATTTATGTATATGTACTCGATGGTAGTAACCACAACCCCCCCCGGTATTATTTGCCAGCGGTCCACCACCTTCCCTCCTTAAAGAATAACGAAATAAAAGCTGATAAAGTAGGTAAAAAAATATTCCCATGTTTCTTCGTAATGTGCTCACGGTACAAATGGCACCGGCAGCATATTTGATTTGTCGCTTAGTCGTGCATGTTTACTGGGTGAGTTGTATATAAATCAAAAGCAAATAATAAGGTGGAACAGGGTCTCCTGCTCAGTAGATGTAGCTATCGTTTATGTCAAATATTGAATATTCGATTTGCATGTTATAAGTTTTTATTTTGTGGCAGCATGAGAGATCGTTTCTGGCGGTGCCTGGATTAGACTTTGAAAGGCCGCCATGTTCTTCTGGTCAGTACACCTTAACATTCCTTAAAGAAATTTTAAAACTATTTTCTTTATGTTGTTCTCTACGTCCACCAAGTTTTGAGCACCATTATTCAAATTCATTGAAGTGTTTCGTTTTTAAACAATCGCACCCAATATTCATCAAGCTAATCTGGACAACCCTTCACATAAATGGATTGTGTCTTTTTTTTATTCGTCAATTTCGTTGTGCTTCGTTTAATTTTATGACCATCCAAGGGCAAAAGAAAGGAAAATGTTTTGTGCAGCCTTTTACTGGGTATTTTGTTTTTCAGCAATTTTTCTGCACCTTCAACAAGAAGGCAGACGGAAGGACGACACGGTTGCCTTGTTTCCTGATTCCCTACTTGAGGCGAATGGGGCTTCGGAAGGTATAAGAATGTTTTCGTGCTATCGGAAAAAAAGTAGCCCTACCGGTTGGTTTGGTGACCGTGGAAAGCTCTAGCAGAAAGAAATAAAGAGCAAAAAAGTGCTTTACCTCAAAAGCTTTTGATGAATTTCACCGGAACTTCCCCAGAGATGCCTTTACCATACCATTCAGCCGAACGGGAGGAACTCGCCCAGTGTGCGATAGGAGGACTGCATGCAAATACACAATCAGCTGTTCCGTCTTGTCGTCTGTGTTCAGCACTTGTTTGTCGTAGTTGCCCGGAGGCGTTCCTTTGTCCCGGTGAATATCACACTGGCGTGTGGATAAAAGGACCCCGATCAGCTGTATCATTCTCATCAGTGTCATTTTCTGTTTTGTGCGTCCCCACACTTTCCCCGTTTCGTGCATGTTGTGGAGCACATGGGAACGCAACCGCCGTGACTGACCGAACCTCGCGAAACGTGACATAGAGACATCGAACACACGGTACCGCTGAGGACGCGGACTCACGCAAGCAACCTACATCAACGCCAACAGGGAAATGTGTGTAACACACACACTGCCAGCCACACACGCCATGTCGCCAGTGTATCCATTTTGGTAGCGGCACCTCTAAAAGCGGCATCGTTCGACCCTGATATTCAAACATCACCGAACCATCATTAGCCTCCCTTCCCGCCACCCTCCTCAAAAGAGGGGGGGGGGGGGGTGAGGAGTGATGATCCTATTAAAAATTGTCCCTTCCCTCCCTTGCCGCTCTTTATCTTCATCACCGTCGAACTTTCAGCGTGTTTGTAATAGGTCCCGAATGGGTTACTAAAATTACTTATCCGAATTTAATTCCCCGACTCTATCGTAATCATTCTTGCACGTAACACAAAGCACCAAGGGCTGCTCGTGGGAAAGGGATCAAGGCTGGAGGGGGTGAGTTAGTGGTGGGAGGGGAAAGATTCAAATTTGACCTCTCTTTCTACCCCCTGTGTTCTGCACTGCGCTTCCACAGTGTTGTGTGTTTTGGGTGGGCAACGCAACGGATCGGACGGAACTCTGGTGTTCTGCGCTGTGCGGCGATGCCGTCGCACTCGAGTCAAACGTTCTTTTGTTGTCGAACACACAATCCTCTGCGCCCGTCCTCGTGTCACTATTGTAGTTCTCTTGTTGCTGGAAGGGAAGAAGGTGGACGCTCGCGTGCGCCCCACACCCACCGCGCCCCAAAAAATGGTGAGTTGCAATGAATGTGTGCGAATCTCTCCGGGTTACTGAAGTACTGAGGTCTGGAGACACCACTTACCGCTCGATAAGAAGGGTGAAGCTCTGCAGTGTCACACCGGGCACACACACACACAAGCCTGAAGACCACACTCAGCGGCAGAGATATATGGGGTCGGGAGGGACATAGTCCGCGGCAACGGTTTTTTGGAGCACCCCGGGTCTAGGAGGAGCCGGCATGATTGTACATATGCTCTGTTCTGGCAGTCATTTTCTCACAAATAAACACACACTCGCACACATCAACAGTCGAGTTCATCGAGTGTGTGTGTGTGTATGTGAGTTCGTAGGGTTGAAGGATAATAAAACCCGGAAAGGAACAGCTGCGCGTGGCAGGTAGGAGGCGGGGGGCACCACGGGTATGCCTTGTTTCTCCGGATCGTCCCGAGGTTCTGCAGCGACGATGGGGAGGTCCTGGGTGCTCTTAACCTCCATGCGGTGCGCGCGTGTGCTCTGGGTCGCCTCCAGCAGGGCGGCATGCTCTCGGTGTTCGGCAGGCGGCAGGGCAGACACGATCGGTTTTTGTGGCTGGCGGCTTGTGGCGGCTTTTTTGTCGAGTGCAGTCAGTGTCGGGTTTCTGGTACGTTTGGGCGGTTTTGTTGCCTCGGTCTCTCGGTGTGCGCTGCGACGCTTCTTTGCCCGTGTGTTATGGATTAAGTGGTTGCGCTAAGGCGTTTCGCGTGCTCTGTGGGGTTTTTTTTTGGCCAGGATTTACGTTCCATCCGTCAATTGCTGATGTAATAAACCGGCCAGTTATAGCTCAGGTCAGTGGTGTCAGCGTCTGATGAGAGGTGTGCTCGTCGAATGATTACTAATAACCGAATTGGTTATAGTGGTTCATTCCACATCCTTCAATCCAACCATACCGCGGGCAGAGATCATCAATATTGCAGCGTGGTCGTTTCGTTTTTAGAGTCTCGGTGTATAACCCAACTATTGTGTGTGATTATAACGCGACAGACATGATTGTGGAATCATTACATTCTTCTTCGCCCTAATATTGACAGTGATTACTCAGACGACTGGGAGGGAAGCCGGTGGCACAGTTACTGAAGCCACTGACTTAGGGGGAATAAATAGTCAACCGCAGCACAGCACTAAAATGGCGTAACAATGAACTAACAATAGAGAATCTCAACGTCCACTTGCACACATCGACGCCGAGCGATGGAGAAATGGTTTATCGATCCGACTGTCCGTCCATAAATGCAACTCTCGCTGTCTCTCTCTCTCTCTCTCTCTCTCTCTCTCTCTCTCTCTCTCTCTCTCTATCTCTCACTATACCACACCAGTCGGGGGGAAACGTTGGATTACTTTTGAAGTTTTTCGCGGCTTGTGGTGCACCGTTCAGCTGTGAAGGGAGTACACCATTAGCATAGAGCTGTCTCTGGCCTGGTAATGGAGAACGCTATCTGGCCGAAGAATGGTCGGACCAGTGCATGCTATGGAATGGAACCTTTCGGGGTTGATAAGCGAATAACCACCCCTTTTTCACCGGATGCTTTTCATGGAAGTGCAGGCGCACAGAGCTTTGTGCTGGGGGAGAACGGTGTAGCACGCGGAAGTGAAATGTGTCACGGAAGTAATCCCTACTGATAGCATGGTGAAATAATAAAGGGTGTTTGTTAAGCGCCGCGTAAACGTGAATCCATTGCGCCAAAACCACCATAATATGTGTGCAGATTGATGAATAGCTGCAGTGGTGTTCACGATTAAGCCATTTGGTGATAAATGCGCTTTCCGTTGTATCATATCTCAGCTGGTGTCGAATAAGTTCAGTTGATTAATTTTGTAATTACGAACGGAAAAAGTACAGCAAAACAGTAATACATGTGAGATGTGAGATACATGTGCGGTTGTTCGAGAATTAAAGCTTTTTATCGTTCGATTGATTTATAACAGGACTCCACAAAGTTTTGAAAAGCAGAGCTATCTTGGGGAAGTAAACGGAAGCCGCGAGTTAGATTGTACCACAACCAATATTTCAATTTCATTATTTTTAATTTCGTACAGACGTAATACATAAGTTTTGAAAGTAATGCTAGGTTATGCTAGTCTGTTCAATGTTATTGCTTTCTTTTTGGTCTTAAATTATTCACTAAAATCAAGGTTCAATATCCTATTTGGATATTTTGAGAGTTTTTTTTCAAAAACTTGCCTGTATTATAATTTTGCATATTTCAATTTTCTGAAAAGTCTTTTTATAAATGCTTCAAAATATTGAAAAATTTTCCACCTGAAAAAAAAGTTTTATATTGTATCTTTGTTTTATTCTTAAATTCAAATGATAGTCATCTGAATTTTTATTGACGAAATAGTCTTTTTACCGTTTTTTGAAAATCAGATATAAGTCTTCGCGAGTCCGATTAAACAATATGGCGGTCCGGACTTGGCCGACCGCTGATTTATAGTATTAAAAAGTCGAATGTGCAAATGTTTGCAACAGTAGTTGTTGCAGGATCTATATTCTGTCCATAATAAGTCATTGAACGTGAACGTAACTGAACATTCCATTTCAGTCGTCGGAATTCCATCATTAAAGTAAGGTTAAGTATAAATGTTAATCACGCACAGCGATTCAGACTGTACGCGTACGTCAGACGATGGCGAAGAAAAGGACCGGACGAAGGGCATTATTAATTTTCCGACAACCCCGCTGGTGACCTTTAGGCACCATGGAATCAATTTCGTTTCCGAAACGAATCGCGTCCCGCGCAGTGCAATTAGTTTCTTGTGTCACTGTTGTTTTTCCTATCCAATGCTTTCGGTTCTCGTCAGGTGGTTTTCCAACATAAATTCCTTGCCTGACACCGTCTGTCACATTTCCCAAGCACAACACCGGTAGCTCCCCAGTAGCTGGTGGTGCAATCTATCTCACTCATCACCAGCCATTCTCACGTTCCTCTCTGCTTCAAGATTGCCGTGGACGTGTCTGCAGCTCCCGCTGTTTCCCCCCATTAGACAACATTGAAGAGCGGAGGAAGTGGTGGCGCAGCTTTAAAATGATCTTTTTTTTTATTCTTTTCGTTACACACACCCTTATTGCTTTCCGGTCGGGGGGTGGTGTGCACGGTGTGCAAGGTCTAGTGGCTGGAAAAGATCCGCCGGTCGATCGCTCTTATCCCATTGTACGCTCGACCCTTGAGCCAGGGCGTGATTTAGCTACAAACAAGAAACACCCCTCCGATGAGATACATCGCAAAGTGCGCTTGAGTGGGTGTATGTGCGTTTGGTCGCAAGGCAAAGACCAAAACAACAGGATGAAAAATCGCTTCCAGTCAGCATAAGTGAACTTGATTAATTGATGAAGATAAGCACAGAAATGCAGGAATGCGTAAAACAGCTGAAAGCAGCAGCAGCGGTAGTAGTAGTAGTAGTAAACGTAGTAGGAGTGGTAGAAGCTACTGCCACCCACCGATACCGTAGCATCACCATGATGGAATCGTAATTTTCGTCCTACTACACCAGGCCGAAAACTCCGGAGAGAAGATAGATCGATTGCAAGAGGCGAAAGAACAGCCGAAAAATTACGCCTAATGTCTTCCCAGCAGCGTGCTAGAATATCTTGTTAAGGGTATTTCACGTTAAGAGGAAAGTTTTTTTTTTATATGACCTTCCTGTTTCTTTCCTAATTTCCTCTCACTGCCGCATTTCGTCTGCTAGTATTTGGGAAGCGAAGTAATAGCGACACCGTTGCACGTGTGCCTTCCTTCACGACTACCGTTTTGGGACGTTCTCTCTCTCTCCCTCTGTATGTGTGTTGCAGTGGGTGCGTGAGCGGTGCTGCGGTTTTTCATAAGCGAAATGACGTCAGCATCTCTGCACACAGCATTTCGCACAGATCCCGTTTCGCCATGATACGGCACGGCTGACGTCCGTCCGTACGGGCAGATACAATCACTAGACTCCTCGCATGGCCAACCCACATGCCGTCGTCAATATGTGCCAGTTCTAATGAATCTCGTAATGTGCACTGTAAACAAAAGCTTCTAGAATGAATTGTGCTGGTGAGAGATACCAAGAGAGAGAGAGAGAGAGTGGGTAGAAAGGAAGCCAACCAATAATGCATCCTTGGTTCTTCGTGCCGATGTAACGATGGAGACGCCCGGTGCCGCAGCAGATGTGCGCGAGCAAATCACATAAACAAACAATTTTCGCTTCGGGCGTGTTGTCTTGTTCTCGATGGCGCAAAATGTCTTTATTCATCAATGCGTGTTTTTTTTTCTCAAACAACAGAGAGGAGAGAGGCGACCATGGATGGTTGCGAATAGAAACTTAATTATGAATCTGCCCAATCCTGTGAACTGACAAACGGTGGTTTTCTATGAAAGGAAGGATCGATCTATCCATTTCGAAAAGAAGCTTTTATTGATTATATTCAATTTCTCTACCCACTACGTATAGCTGTTTTGGTGTCTGGTCATCGTTATGTGCCAATTAAGTGGGTTCGTCGTGGTGTGCTGCTCCGCAATATCATTATTAACGCTCGAAAACGTGGTGTGGAACTAAACTTAGCTTAAATTTGGTTGTTCTCATCGTGCAACGAAGCGCGATTAACTGTTAAGCAGTAAGTTTACTATGCCCTGGTGACTTTCATAAAATCGTAAGCGCCGGTTCAATCCTTCGTACGTAACCGAATAACGTCGTAAAGCAGAGCTTCTGATTTCCCACAAGGATGTCTACATGCGCGCGTGTGTTTCGTTGTGCGGCTAACTCATCCGAGAAGATAATAGCCAAGGGTCGCCACACTATATCGAGCAATCTTTGAAGACCGTGTTTTTCGTTTTCTCAAGCCAAACACGATAACAGCGAAACATCGGCAACGATTTGCCTGAGAGAAAAAAAAACTTGCTTCCCTGTTTTCCTCCTCCCAGGGGGGGGGGGGGTGGTGGTTGGGACAACCTGTGGCGAAGTAATGTGTTTTTCTTCACAAGGCGCCCACCAGGCTACCGTCGGGCCGGTCGGTTCTTCGACAACGTACAACGTTAAGGAGCGCGCATGATCTTTCTATCCCGCCCGGCATGACACCTCTCACCTGGTTTTCCTCGATGTGTCCCCCTCACCCGGATTCATCCGGATTACCATTATCGGTCACGCCGATGGTCGTACGAAAAGCTTTTAATAAATGTTATAGGATTTAACGAAGAAGCTGCCCCGTAGCAAAGGCACCCATCCGCTGGGCATGTTTTTTTTGTGCTACGGCATGTGCGTTCCTACACACGTCAAAAGATCTGTATAGGAGTAGGGCACTGTTATGTTTTTTTGGGTCCGCTTTTTTCTTCTTTTGCGGTGATAGGATCATGGCAAGAACGTTCATATGTGCCGTAAGGATTACTGGATGCGGAATGCCAATATTTTGCCTGCTGTGTTACCAACAATATCACAGAGAATGAATTCGATCCCTGAAATATCAAATTCATTCGTGGATTATTGTTTAATAAATCATTGATAATGCTTTTTAACGCTTTTTTTATTAGGATATAGTCTATTCCCTGTCTGTGCGAAATTGTCTTGTGGTTATTGGGGTTTCTCAACCACGAAAACGGTTGATATATTTTAAAGTTAAAGTTTTACGTTGCAAAATATCTTGAACAACAAAAATAAGGTGAACGATTCTTTTGAATAACACAGTTCTCAATTTCTGTAACACATGTGGTCTTTATGTGTCATTTTCAAATTGAAGTGATATGACGCAGCATCGACTGTTTCCAAAAGTAGACTGGTCTGTACTTATTCCTCCATTGGCCTCTACGAAGAATTTCTAATAACGCTTTCGAGGTCAGGATCAGACGCACTTCGAGCACGGTTAGAGCTCTTAATTATGAACAAATGTTTAGTAATTAGTAACGAACTGGCGGGTATGATGCTGTTAACCTTTTGGGGGGAGAAGTGCGAGTAAAGTTGTGTTTACCGTTTGTTCGCACACAACTTTAAACATGCACCCGAGGCGGTTTACATTCTAACGATTACGGTTGGCTGGCGATGTCGGAGAAGTGTAAACGATCTTTGAGATAGCTGTCGAACTTCTGCAACGCTACTGGTTATAGATTATTACACTTATAGATCGAATAGTTGAGTCCGTTTAGCTACATGAAAAACAGAAAACTAGGTCCCATAGAACTACAAGAAAAGTACTGTCGCATCTTTTAGCATTAGGAGTTTTAAATAGTATACTAAACGCGCATCTGTTTGCTATTATGTTTCTTGCTAACGTTATTTTCCTTCCTCATTTTGCAGGTTCGATCATGTTTCACGTGCGTCGCCGACCCGCGGACTCGCAGCCGCGAAGAAGGAAAAAGAAACCGCTGGGCGTATCGAATGGTGGCAACAATATCGGCGGCGACCGAGAAGGTCCGATGCTGATCGAGATCACGCACAGCGGCGACGGCGGTCGGCGCGTGAAGCTGGGCAGCGAACCGATCGAGGTCGGGTCGGCCAACACTAATGCGCTGCAGCTGTTTGGTCCCTCCATCCAGGCCCGCCACTGTCTGATATCGATGCACGACGGAGTTTGCACCGTGACGCCCCTGCACGCCGACGGGACGACATTTGTCAACGGTCATCACATCCAGCAGCCAACGATACTGCACGTAAGTAGTGGTACTGCGCAATAGCGGTGAAAGGCGAGAATTTAACGCTCAGATGTACGGTGGACTTAGAGAATTTAGACAATGAGTTTGTATTAATTGGCTAGCTAATTTTAAAGTCTGCCAACTTCTCCGCGTACCGCTAGATCCTGCTAGATGTTCCATGTACAGATATTATGGAATGTGATGATAAGCTTCACTTAAAAACATCTCCGTGTCTTTAATAGCCCGGAACAGTAGATCATAATGGTTCGGTCGTTTTAGAATACTGAATACAACTCCCATCCTTTACAAGGCGCGAGGTCCGGGAGGTGTGCAGACGGTGTTACATGATGGTTACGGTTGGGTTGCAAAATCCTCCCGCACTCTGCCCGAACTCGCCTTTAATACACATCAGCGATTTAATTTACATTAAGCATCATCAAGCAAAATCCAAGTTCAGCTCCCTTGCCTTTGACTCACACTCTTCCATCATCAGTTTTCGCTTCCGTTAATACCAGTTGATCCCCGGATCAGGACGAGAATAAATCATTGATGAAATAGATGGTCCCGGGATCCGTACCGTTGCGTTCCAAAACCGGACGGATGATAAACATTGCGCGCAGGTGGCATGATGCGGTGGTGTGTTACAGACTAAGATGACTGTGGCAGTACCTTTTTGCTTAATCCTACCATTTCGTTAGTGATCAACCAAAACTGTGTAAAGGGGGGTTGTTGGCTGTGTGGTGATCGAATGCGAAAATCTCGCTCCGCCGTTTCCCTTTCTTGCTGGAAATTGTTCGATTGGATGGAAGATTATCTATCGCTTGAGCGTTTCACGTTGCATGTGGGTGCCCATTCTGTAGCCAGTTGGGACGGGTTTAGTAGTACTGCGATTTGTTCCACCATCAGTGTTGGCAAGGGATTACCTTTTCATCGTGTGCTTTTTTTCTCGCTCCTCCCGTTGCTCCACCGAGCACGGCATAGGTTTATCTGATTGAATATTCCATTCCCGTTGCCTCGATGACGCGCTCAACAGCATCTGGTAGACGATGTGCGAACGGTTGTGAAACGGTCCAAGACCGGCGGTGTTACTTCCCACGGTATATCTTCTACCTGGCTTGTCCTGTACCGGAGAGCGGAGACTAAAAGCGTTAAATAATTTATATCGATGATTATGGTTCAGGCAGCGTGTGTTAGCGAAGAATGATTGTGGATATGGTTTCGCAGTCAATAGTAGTGGGTGTGTTCTGTTATATCTTGCATGCGATTGCTGTAAATATGTATAGAAGATGCGGGATCAACGATTTTTGGAATGAAAAAACATGCTAATGCCGTCTCTTATCAGCCAATGGGGTGGTGCCACGTTGTGATTGAGTTATATTTTATCTGTATTTATTATGCAAATAAACCCAAATCTGTCGGAGAGGGAATTTATTGATGATAGAATTTTCCCGTGAGTGGTTTTCGTTGCATCACTGAAACAAACGGGCGCTTATGAAAGACATAGAAGGAGCGATAGAAAATTGAGAGGGAAACATTGACCTATTTTCTGTGAATGTTTTCCCGAGCGTGCACTCGAAAGTGCAGCAGAAGCAGCACCATCATCATCGGCTGCTGCTAGGTTGTAGATATTGATGCACTATTTTTAAACAACCACACGACCGAATGACACACCTTTGGGCTACTACAGGGTCTACAGGTTAGGGGTGAGGCTTACAAAGGCAGTGACAGAGTTTATCAAGTAGCTATACTCGATTTGTGCTTTTACCGATGCCGATGCCGTTACTGCATTTTTCTTAGAGTAACGAAATAAAGGTGGCACGGTTTGTGGTGATGGCTACAGGATAAATACACTAAAAATATGATTTAGAATACCGTACAACGTTTGGTAATATAATATTGATAACTGTTTTTTTTATTGCAATTCGAATTCCCACATACGTGAAGATGATATGTTCAACAAAGTAAGATATACTACCCCAATAAATGATTGGCAATCAATTTATCCACAGAATCGTACAACCTGGAAATTTGTCCATCTAAGCCGAACCACAAAGTTGTAGGGCCATTCATGCAATCAGAAAAAAAAACGTTGAAAAACGCATACTGATAAAAATGACCAACCAAAGCGAAATCAAATGAGAAAGGGTTGCCGTACCTCGTAGAAAACTCTGTGGTTGCACAATATTAGCAAAGATTGCCCTTTTTGCTTAAGCTTTCCTGACCATCCTTTTTTTCTACTACAAAAATCACAGGATGGGCTCTGAGTTTCGAATGTCTTCTCGACTCTGACCCCAAAAAGAGATAACCAGTTTTTCCCTTAGATCACGAGTTTGTGTAAGTGTGGCCACTCTTTCTAGTGATGGTACAAAAAAAAAACACAATGAAAAGGTTAAACGTCGTAAAAGATTCTTTCGGTGGCCTGTTCTACCACTGCAACATGCACCATCCTACTCAGCCGTGCGGAATAAACCAATTTAAGATTACTCCCAGAGAGGGTCCTTTTTTCTTCGTTTTTGTTGTTCAATGTCTTTTCGATTAGTTGCCTGCCGAAGCGCAGCGAACAGCTCTGGCGAAGTGCTTTCGCTTCCCTGTTCTGATTAAAAATCGTAAGACCAGAGACTCGATGAAGTTTACAGCTACTGAAACCTTCACAAAACGAAAAATGGTGTGTGGACGGTTCGTCCTCTCGTTGTGCTGAACAAAAAAAAATACCATCAACCGAGCGTGCGGTCGATGCCTTCAGATGCCAACCAGGGTTGATGATGATTAATAGTTTGCAATTTGCTGCTGCAGCTTTTCCACTCACTTTTGACATGGTGGTGAGCTGTGCAAGCGAATGTTAAGGAAAGGTGTACTAAGGTGAAGGGTGGGCGCATCTGTATCTACCTTTCTCATGCACCACTGTGCTGGTTCCGGTCTACTAGGCCTATGTAAAAGCGAACGGTATCGTAGACTGAAAAAGAAGCAAAAGGATTAGACTTAAGCTACCCTGGTTCTACGCCCTTACTCTGCAGTACGGTTGTCAGCATGACGGTCAACGTAGCTCGAGTTTCTCGACTGTTCTTGCTGGTACCACTATGGCATTGAGCGTCACCTGGGACTTTAATTAAAAATCCTTGCCGCCAGAAGTGGTTACCGAGAGTCCTTGAAATGGATGGATATTTTCCATCGGCACGGCTCAACAAATATTAAAGCAAAATGGTGCACTGTTCTGTCGGGCCAGTAATTGCAGTTAAATTAATGTTAAGCGCCACAGCAAAAGGCAAGCGGCATTTTTGCTGTGCTGTGTTAGAGGATATTATAAATTTGGTTATATAATTTTATGTTTCATAAATAATCTGCTTTTTGAAACTCATATTTTTAAGCCCACTCTTCAATGTGTTTTAAATCGTTTTATTACAATTCTAACCGAATAATTTGTGCATTTGCTACATCGAACCAAGCGTAATGAGAAAATCATCGTGGTCACAAAATAAATTCAGTTTTAATTTTGATCTGCCTTTGCGGGCCAGAAGACACACCGTGTTGTTCTTCTGATTTCCCGCTAAATGAAGCAATTCATTCTGCGGTCATAAGAATCCCACAGCTTCAAGGTTGCTATTAGCTTTTTAGGGGCGTTTTTATTGCTCTTATCACATCTTCCGGTGGTGGTCCTTTTCACCTAAAATATTTAAGCTTATTGCCCTGGTATGGTAGTGTCCCTAAACCTTCTGGGGCCCATTTGGGCGGGGGGAAAAGAATTCATTCGTCGCTCACGTATTGTTGTGTTTTCCTTCCCTTTTCCTTTACAGAATGGTTCCGTGGTCATGTTTGGCAGGGTTGCATCGTACCGTTTCGTCGATTCGCCTTCGGATGGGCGATACAATTTGGCCCTGTCTCAATCGCAGCTGGATTCGGCATGTTTGTACGAAAGGTAAGTTTGGTCGTAAAGCTGGATGGTTTCAAATTAGCCGACCTTGCAGTATGTTCCAAGCGAGCATTGGCGGCTACGTAGAATCACCGGATCGTTAACTCTCCCAATTTATAGTGGCACTGGCTTGATTTTACAGCACGCACTTGGTGCTCGTGTCGGGTTGCTTTAGATATGCTTGTTTTTTTTTCTTGTGTATGTATGTGTATAAGATGTGGCCTTTAATTAAACAACGTTACAATATTTCCCCAGACATACATTTCCCTTGTCGTGCATGTGCTCTTCTAAATAAAGCGATAAACGAAAGGTGCAATTGCCCTTTATGTTATCATATGTCTGTCAGTGTCAGTATCATTGTTGTTTGGAGATGTAATTGTAAGCTACCAGTTCTATTCATTTAAGTTACTAATTATTTTGTTATTGTTTATTTTTTATTTTATTTTTCATTCTATGTGTTCTGCTGTGTTTATTTTGTGCGCTAAACGAACGCAACTGTGTTGTTGTGGATGTAAATGTTATCAATTCGTCATGGCTGTCATTTTGTGTTGTTGTTTACATTCATTATCTGCTCTGCTTCCAAATTACCAATGCTTCTGAAACACTGAAATACACACGACGTGATTTTCCTCCAAATACACACACACACACATACCTCACCTTTTGCACAAACAAACCATCCCTTCGCGCCCACTTTGTCCCACAACGGACAATATCCAGCCGATCGCCCACCTCGCCGACGTCCTGGAATGACGAAGAAAGCCGTCCCATCAGCCCGATCAGCACAGTGCAGATGGGTGGTAAGCTACCGGGCGGCAACAACGGCGGAGGCGGTGGAAGCTTCCTCGACGGCCCTATTGCTTCAACAAGTGCCGAAGGTGCATCATCGCAACAACAGTCAAACTCGTTCGCGAAAACGTCATCGTACGACATGCAATCGTCAGCGGCATCGGCGTCTAGTGCCCAGCAGTCCCACCAACCGCATCCGCACATGCACCACCACCATCACCATCACCCGAGCGGTTTGCTCGTGACGGCTCTGGACGGACCGGAAGCGATGGGTGCAGACGATACAGCCAGCTACAAAGGAGGACACGCTGGCAGTAATGATCCGAATGAGAACGAACAGCAGCACCAGACTGGCAATGGTGGACCACTGGGGGCCGGCAATGGGGGAGAAACTGAAACGAAATCTATTTCCAGCTTCAAATCAATTGGATCAACTACCGACAGGTATTGTATATCTCCACACTCTTCCAATCGAGCAAAAACACACACACACACACATACACTTCACAAAACGAACACAGCTCACATCGTTCATGCTTTAGCTTTTGCCTCACTCAAAATTTTCTCACTAAGGTTTTGACCACTGTTTGTGATGCAATTTCGTATTAGCGCTAGCGAGGCGTGCAACCGTTACTATCTCTTCCTCCTGGCATCAATGATTCATTGTCCTAACTGTTAAATGTCTGTCGTTCCATTACTTTCAGCAGAACGAGCACATTTCCAAAACTGCAACCTTCCCATGCGGCCACATCGATTTCGGGTGAACCGGGCGGACAGGAGCCAATACTGCCGGCTGTGCTGGAATTTCCGGAGCAAAACCAGGAACCATTTCTGCAATCCGTTATCAGCGAATTGGATGTGAATTCGCCGAACTTCAAGCTGGCTCCGGTATATACACTATACCTGTGCGCTCGGTATCGCGCCTCGACGCACTACCGTCCCGACCTGCAGCCGACCGAGCGAGCCCACAAGCTGACCGTGTTTCTACACCACGTTGCCAATCTGATTCAAAACGTTGTCCAGGAGCAGTACACCGATGCCAAAATTCTGTCCTTCTGGATGGCAAACAGTTCCGAGTTTCTGCATTTTCTCAAATCAGACCGACACATATCGGCGTTCAGCGTGCAGGCCCAGGAAGTGTTGGCTGAGAGCGTGCAGACAGCGTTCCGCAATCTAGTGTCGATATTTCACGTCGAGCTATCCCAGACGCTGAACCAATTCCTGTCGGAAAACATCGATCACGATTCGGCGGCCGGCTTAGTGTTGTCCGTGCTCGGTTCAGCGATGGCTTTGCTACGGCGGTGTCGCGTCAATGCTGCACTCACGATTCAACTGTTTTCCCAGCTATTCCACTACATCAATGTTGTGTGCTTTAACAAGGTAAAGCTCGAACCTAAACTTTAGACTTTAATGGCATAACTAAGCCACGTGCTAAACTGTCAATAATTCGTTATTCAATTGTTTTCTCTCCATTTCTGACTAGTTTGTCACTACTTCACACATGTGCACCAGTGCATGGGGAAAAGCCTTAAGCGAGCGTCTATCACTGCTCGAACTGTGGGCCGAAAAGCAGGGCCTCGAACTGGCGGCTGATTGCCATTTAGCGAAAATAAATCAGTGCGCCCAGTTCCTGCAAGCTCCGAAAACATCCGTTTCTGACGTGCAACAGTTGGCGTGCTCTTGTTTTCGTTTGAACTCGCTGCAGATGGCGGCATTGCTCTCGCAGGAAACGATTCCGCGCAATCTGATTGACACGGCTGTCCGGATGGCCGAATCCGTCGCCGATGAACTGAGCCGTGCCGATGGACGTGAGATACGACTGGAAGAGTCGCCAGAACTTCCGCTTGCCCTGCTCCTGCCAGACGATGGTTTCAGCTGCGATGTGGTTCGGGGAATTCCTGCTGGGCTAGTAGATTTCCTCAATCCGTTCCAAATGGCCGGCTGGTGTCGATTGGCATCGCAACCGACCAGCATAGGTCTGTGGACAGTATACATGCACCAGTTCAATCACGGTCGTTCGCCGAGCGTGATGTCCAGCAAGCTACCACAGCCCGAAGTGCAGATAATCAAACTTCACAAAAATGCCAACGGAATGGGGCTATCGATTGTGGCGGCAAAAGGTGCCGGCCAGGAACGGCTTGGCATCTACATCAAATCGGTAGTCGGCGGTGGAGCGGCCGATCTGGACGGCCGGCTACAGGCAGGCGATCAGCTGCTGGAAGTCGATGGTCAAAGTCTGATCGGTATTACACAAGAGCGTGCGGCGGATCATTTGGTGCGTACGGGACCGATTGTAACGCTGAAAGTAGCCAAGCAAGGTGCCATCTATCACGGGTTAGCAACACTTCTCCAACAGCCAAGTCCCGTCATTCAGCGAGGTAAGTCGTAACAGTTCTTTTTTTGTGGATTATAGTTTCGAATAGACGCATGATTGTTACACGAATCGTGATCGTAATTTTGTATAATGATTCGTGTTACAACCTTGTGTTTGAAATATAACTGTAATACAGCTAATATTAAACGTATACTGCGTATCGTATATGCTCTCTTATCGCTTGATACTTTTTCTCCCATTTCCTGGTAATTATCTCGCTGCTCTGGATTGTGTCCTGGGGGTATCACACGGCAACTCATATACGTCGTTTAAATACCGTCCATAATATTATGCTATTCTTACAACAAACTCAACAAATGGTAAAACTTGATGTACTGTCGTTGTATGTTTTACGTTTCGGCTGGTGTTTGTATCTGTTAATTTTGTTTTTTGAAAATGGTGGTAATATATCGCTGTTGTTCAAATTTGCTACTGTTGTTCTATCTGCCTTTTACAAAAATAACACAGAGATGGAAAACGAATTCAACTGCAATGTGTACGACAACGATGGCAACCATCGTTATCATTTCGGGCGCTCGAACGAAAGCCTCAATTTCTACGGATCGGGAGGCGGAAGCCATCAATCGCGGCGTGGATCATTACGTCGGCCCCTTTCCTCGGTGATGATGAACCATACCTACTCCACGCCGTACCTAACGCAAAACGATGCGGCATATCGCCGCATGTCCAATCCAGACATCAGCCAACGACGCTACAGTTTATCGCTTTCGCACGAGGACATTCTGTCGAACGATCAGCTACAGCAGATTCATTTTGATCCGCGCTATCGGGACTGCCGATCGAGCAACAGTCTCAACAGTATCTACTACAATCAGCAACGCGCCAGAAGCAATAGCCTAAACAGCATTGGCCGTATCGGTGCTGGCATCAAACCGGTGCGGTATGACACGCCACCCTCGATCTACGTCGAAGATTACGACTCGCGAAGCAACAGCCACAGCAGCCGCGAGATGATAAAAATCGAAGAGACGGCCGAACCGGAAACGCCTGTCGTGGAAGCGCGAAGGCCATCATGTGTGTTCGAGATACGGATCGAAGCACCATCGACCGAATCGAACTTATCCTTCGTGGCGGATGTTAATCTGGACGATATTCCCTTCATTGACGAGGACGACGCCGACGAGGAAGATGCACCGGGTTCGAGAAGCCGTGGGACAGGCGATAGTGTTTCGACGCAAACCTCTACACATACGAGCACGGTTACCGCTAACAGTAGCGGCACGGTGGGAGTATCTAACCACAGTGGCAGCAGCAATATTAGTACAACCGGAGGGAATCTACCCAGCATTATGATCAACACAGCGAGTCGGCGAGGTAGCAATGCATCATGCCGTAAAACGGTTAGTTTCGACATAATTAACGATCGTCATCCTTGCGAGGATAGTGAAGCAGACAGAGCGAAAGGAAAGCAATATAGTGGACTAAGCAGTGACGAGAACGTAACGGCAGACTTCCAGTTTGATACATGGTCTGCTGCTATGTCCGTGTCGTCGAGGGTATCAAATCGCTTGAACAACAACCAAATTTTTATCGACAATAGCCCGGCGAAGCACTCGGAAGTACCCTTGGTGGAATCATTGCATACGGCACTTCATAGCAGCGGAGTTACGAAAGGATCCGATGGGATTGTTTGCGACATGGAGAGTAACAATAATGGCCAAAGTGATGATAATCCGCATAAATCGATCGGGAGGACCACGATTGCAACTGGTGCTGGCGAGTCTAGAACGCAGGAACGACCAATTGACACAATTAGGGATTACGTTGCTCGCCACTTTAGTGGCGAAGCGAATGTCAACGTCAATAATAACTACTATTGCAGCAATACCGTCGATGGACGACAACGAAATAGTAAATTAGATAGTGATGAAAGTACCAGCGTCGTGTGTCCCCAGGGCATTAATACGACATTGGATTACGAGCATGAGCCGCGGAAAAGCGGCGGCGACGTCACCCGCGTTGATAACCAAATGGGGGCTCATTTTGCAACCGATAGCAATTACGCACCTAGTGCCACGTTGGATAACGATCACTGTAATCTATTGCGAAACATTCAATTGCTCAAAGGCGACTCATCGTTTAACGGGACTGTAGAGAACAACGATAGCGACGGCGACCCCGGCAACAACGACCCACATCACCACCATCGTCATCACCATCCTCATCACCATCATAATCTTCATCATACTGGGCAAGGTGGTGCGAAAGGTACGGCGAGACAGCTTGTTCATTTCTTTCGAAACATGCTCCGTTAGAGGCGGCAGAAATTATTCAGCCTTCGGTCCTGAACTTTCCATTCTTCAAGTATATTATGTATCTCAAACATGTGCGGTGCTTCTGTTCACGGGAAGCGTGTGTCGTCCCGCGTACCACCGGCGGGTATCGTTTTTGGCGATGCGCGCTCGTCTTGCTTCTTTGTGTTTTGTTTTTCTGCAGTCGAACAGATGAAGTCAAACGTTCTGTCTACGGTAAAGCGTTTGACCGTGACAAAACAGGATATTTCGCTATCCAATCGTCACGTACACGACGTATCCACTCAGCTTAAAACTCGTCCCCATCCACGGGCTCTTCCGTTCCGCTTTGCCTGAGTAAGTGAGTCGCCAAATTGAGTATATGCCTATGTTTGGTGGCTATTTGTTTAAACTGTTTCTTGCACCAAGTTCAATACACTCAGTTCTGCATTAACTATATTTATACCAGTTCGATTTACTTGTTACGTTTAATATTGTTGTTATTGTATTTGTTGTGAAAACTTCGACAAGGTTTTCTATTCAATATTTCATTACGTTTAAACCATTCTTATTCTATTGCATCATGAGACCAAAAAACCTCCTTTAAATGTTATCAGTATTTGAATACATTGCTGTTTTGTGGAGCATTTCGTTTCTCCAAGAATGTCACGCCTCTACTACTTTGTACCCGTTATGTTGCATGTTGTATATTTAAATAAGTTGATTAATCTGAACAAACGATATGACATGCGCAACTTCAACAAAAGCATTGGCTTTAGAACAAAATCAATCGGCCAGAAATTGTTTGATGTATGATAATCGGCAGCAACACTCTCTCACATGTTTGATGAGGACGTACTTCAGAAGACCCCCATACACATTGGATACGTTTCCCTCCCCATCGCTGTTACAGTATGTGGTTTCTCTTTTATTACTTAATTGCATTCTGTAATCCATCACCCAAGGGATTCAATCAAATTGCTGTACACTGCATTACTATCTATTGTACTCAAACGTGCATCCCTTTCCATACGATACCTTCTCACATTGTTTGCAGATCACGCAGAAATCCTTCGTGTGAATGAGAACATGTGTAGTAAGTTGTGTGTGTGTGTTCTTTTCTCTTGAATTCCCATTATACTGTTTCACCCGTATGCATTGCTCTTGTGTTAGCCTGGCCCGATCATAATTGCTATACATTCCTGTGTGTATTTGTGTATTTCACTCATAAATCATACCCTTTTCAGTAAGCAAACCATCACCTCCAATATCATCATACTTTGGAAACCACACAGAAGAAGTGAGAGGTTCTCATCCTGACGAAACGGTAAAATTTGGACACGGCAAGGTGAAAGCACTGACGAAGTTTTACGATTCTCTGAAGGATATGAATAACAATCGTGTAAGGAATGCAAAATCTCACGGTTATGCAGAGTCGTCCACGCTGCACGTAAACGAGCGGAGTTCTATCGAACGGACAAACTCACCGGTTAGGCTCGTAGTGAGTCAACTTTCAAAGGAGGAAGAACAACATATCATGAATCAATTAAAACTGTGGAGTGAATACGGCTCCGATTGTGAACAACTAAATCTACCACCCGATTGCTTCAAACGCTCTCAATCTTGCGACACGCTATTAAACGGAATCGTCGATGGTGATGGAAACAATAATGATGAACACTGTGCATTCTCGTACGATCGTCTGGACAGTGGAAACAATCCGTATACTTCAAACCCTACTGCAAAAAGCTCTCCTAGCATAAGCGAGCTGCACGCAGCTCACCACGGACTTCATCCTCAAACGCTGCCCACCGGATTCCTGCTACGAAAAATTAAAAGGTGTCATCCAAGCTGCAAAAACATTGAAAACCAAAAGGTGACATTAAACTTCCTGTATGGTAGAAGTTCGCCACCGGTTGAGCAACATCGTACCAGTTGTCCAGATTTAAGCAGCATTCGGCAAACTCCGCGCCAACTGAAGAAGCAGCATAACATTCTGCGACTCCTGAAACAGATCAACAGTAGGCTGACTGATGCATCCGATACCGAAAGCGTGACGACCACTGCAAAGGAGGAAGATAGTTGACGGGAATGTAATATGGCGCACATTTTCTCTAACCTTTCCTACTTCACATCTGGCTTGGCAGGAACATCACAGCAAGTTGTTGGAAAAGTCCACACACCGCTTCACACTTTTCTACCATTTTATACTTTTAAAATGCTTAGCAGCATCATCGTAGTTACATTTGCGTTGAATATCATACTACCCGCGTTAACGGGACTAGGCTACGCACAACAGTTTAAATCATCATCCGTTAATGGATTAATATTTTCGATAATTCTATTATCAATATTCTGTTTGCTGCAATGTTGGATTTGTCGCATCTTCTACCTGTTTTTATTCCAGTACTCTTTTATGTTACCGTAGATTCTGTCAATTGGGGGGCTGATTATATTTTTGAACGCCACGCAGCTGAAGGCCTTAATATACTTACTCAATTCACATTTATTTTGCTGTAGGTTGCGAAAGATATTGTTAAAGTAATTATGATACTTGATTAAGCTGTTTTTAATTCGTACTTGTATTGATATTCCTAACCTATCAGGCAGTTCAAAAGCAGTTAATGTAATTCCATTATGTAATGTTGCATGCTTCAGTTGCTTGACGAAATTGTCGAAATTACGCGGAAAATATCAAAAGAACCTTTGTAAACAATTGTAATTGCACTTCACCTTTTTTTCTCTCAGATATATTTCGTTGAGTTGTTGGTTTTACTTTTATTTTAAAGCATAAAACCACCGATTCAAATACGTACTGGTTGTACTAACGATCATTTTTGTGTTATTACTCACGTTCTCAGGTGGTCGAAGAATGTCCGAACGGGACATGACGCGCGTCGGTACAAGCAGTGGCGACATCAACAAGCCACCAATACCCGCATCATCCGCCGGACAGCAGTTGTTAAATAGTAAATCCGTTCCAGCATTGCACCACGTGGGCAATATTGGTAAGTTACGAACTGCAAACATGAGGACAGTCTAGCGTCGTGACTTTTTGTAAAACTATTTTCATACTCCCTTTTTAATCCGTAGGTTCTTCCGCAAATAAATCTCGTAGCATACATAACCTTGCTGGTGGTGGTGGTGTTGGAGGAGGAAGTGCAGGAGCTATCGGAGCTGCGAGCAATAGTCAAGATCAAGGATTTTATCAAAACCTTAGCGTGTATAGAGCGCAGAATCAAAGCCATCCAAATCTTGGCGAGCGGTACGTGTGTAGTGAAACAGCAACATAGTGAAAAGTGAACGATTCAATTATTTGTAATTTATCTCGCTAAATTTTAGACCTCCCATGCCTCTACAAGCATCCCTCAATTCTCCTGGAGCTTCAAGCAATGTCCTTCAGCAACAGCAGCAAATGATACAACATCAACACCAGCTTCAGCAGCAGCAGCAGCAGCAGCAACACCCAATGCTAAACCGTCCAGCGTCTGCCTATTTTAATAGCAATAATAGCGGTAGTAATGCCAATCCTAGCAATTTGCTACTGACAACACAAAACACCATGTCTTACACGATGCCTAATCAGCAGCAGCCTAATAATAGTAATAATGGTAATCTAACAAACATATCGCAGCAACAACAGGGTAATATGAACACAATGAACAATCGGCTGGCAGCGACGATGGGAGGAAAGCAACCAGCTATGCCGCCAGGAGGCGCCGGAAGCAGTGGAAACGTGAACGGATTCATGCGCGACGTTCAGGGCCAGCAGAGCCTTCGTATGAATCAAATGATGGCACCTTCGATGCCCAACATTGCCCATTCAGTGGCGGGCAGTGGAGCCGGCGGCAGTTATCCGGCCCCAGGCGTTATTTCGGCTAGCCAGAGCATGCAAAACGTTAACGTGATTCCGGGCGGCCCGGGAAGTCCGGCAGGAAGTTACAACTACCACGGTAGCGCGAACGGTAGCCCAATGCTTTCTCCTCAAATGTATCCTCACGACGGTCAACATCAGCTCGGTGCGCAGCACCATTCATCGCTCCTGCGCGGACAGGCAAAGCTGGCTGAAATGAATGAACTCATCAAGCGTCGTCAGCAACAGCAGCAGCAACCGGTAGCCTACAACACCGCTACATCCAGCAAGCCTCCTCAACAACAGCAGTTGCAACCGGGATCGAATGCAACGATGCCTCCGTCGACGGCACCGAAACCATTGCGAGCACAAGACGACCAACCTCCGCTTCCTCCTGCATCAACACATCCGCTGTTTAAGCCTGGCAGTGGAGCACCACCGCCACAGCTCAACAGCAATGCGTACAGCAGTGCGGAACCTCCCAAGGTAGGATTCTATCCGACGATGCCATCACAAAGTAAAAACTTGCCCCAGGCTGGCAGCAATCCTTGGGAACGCGAGGAGAAGGAAAAGGAAAGTGAGCTACGTCGGGAGCATGTACGTGCGTGGCGCGATCAGCAGATTGTCGAATTGCAATCGTTGCCGCTGCGTACCCCGAAGCAGGAAGAGCAGCTACGAACGCTCATACTAGAGCGCGATTTTGAAC
Organism: Anopheles epiroticus; assembly: GCA_000349105.1. NCBI lineage: Eukaryota > Metazoa > Arthropoda > Insecta > Diptera > Culicidae > Anopheles > Anopheles epiroticus. Next base: position 1,859,398 of record KB670724.1, read on the forward strand.
GGCGTGCGATGGAGGAAGATCAAGACTACGACAATGATATGGCACCGTACGGTTCGAAGGAGCATGGCAGCGTGCAGGAAGTGGTTCGTTTGTCACAGCCAAATGCTGGCCCGCTGACTGCACCGATGACGAAGTTGAAGCAGGTCGACATCAAAACGCCAGCGCCAGACACACTCTCCATCAGCTCCAGCGAACATTCAACGAGCGTCCCGTCCGTTTCCACAACGATTGCCAATTTCCAACAGCAACAGCAACAACAGGCAACGGGAAGCGGCAACGCACCGCCGCTCGTTCAACCTAAAAGCATTCTGAAACATAACACAAACAGCAGCACGCCTTCGTCTCCTTCAAAAGGGGCCGCCAAGACGGCTAGCTTTGCTCACGATGGGAACAATCCTTCTGCCCGGTCACAGCTAAACTTGAGTGAAATTACGGCCAACAATACGAACGCGAACCAGATGATGTCCCAGATGGTGCACGATATGAACCAATTGAATTTATCCTCGAACATGATGGCTGGAATGATGGGTGAAGATCGTGACAACAGCGAGTATGGTCATTCGATGGCACATGAACAACAGGTGATGATGAATGGCGGTGGGGTAAATCCATACATGATGGCGGGTGATGTAAATAATGGAAATGGAGCAGTGCCACCACCACCACCACCGGAACGTAACAGTTCCTATGTAATCATGTCTCAACAGCAGCAGAAACTGCGAACAAGCACTGGTCCCGCGAACAAGTTGTCTTTTAGCGGATCGACCGCCAATAGTCCTGCGCTGGATCTGCAACAACAACAGCAGACGCAACAGCAATTACTTCAACAGCAGCACCAGCAGCAGCAACAGCAGCAGCAACAGCAACAGCAGTTTAATCAACAGCAACAGAATATTATGAACAATAATACGAATACTATGGGTGCTCGGTATAACAACAACAGTTTGTTAATGACGGCACCCAACAATAACCAGCTTGCAAATCAACCGTCACCAATGGGTGGACTCAACAGTGCCACATCAGCAAGCAACAGCTACAAGGACAACAAACGAGTATCGTTCCACGACGAGGATGCTGGTAACAACAACAATCCGTCGACCCCGATGATGGCTGCTGGATCGACTGGCTATACCCAGGCTGGACATTTAATAGGCGGTAGCATCGGTAATGAAACGACTGGCGGAGGCGGAGAGCTCGGAACCATCATGGAACGACCGGATCCTGACGTAAGTAAACGAAGCTCATACTGCGCTTTTTGATTCGTGACGCGACCAAAAGATGGCGCCACGAACCACGTTAGAAGCTTAGATAATAGAAAGCTTACATTTGTATGCTTTTCCATTTCCGTAGCGTTTCATCGACGAAACTATGCCGGCGATGCTGCACACGCCTACTACACCGGACGGAGAAAATTGGAACATGCAGATACAAGCAACGCCAGGAGTTATTGGTGCACAAGAAGTTTATCGGTAAGACTCATTTTGGTCAAAATCTTCGATATGACACAAACCAATTTAAAACATACTATTCCTTCCAAATTGCAGTGATCCCCGTACTCGTCGGTTAGCGGAGCAGCAACAGAAACAAAAATCCGACGCTGTACCAGAAAAGCTGTCATTCAAAGAGAAGATGAAGATGTTTGCACTGGAATCGGGCGAGAACAATACACCGAAGGACAAGCTGAAAATATCGCGCGCCCAAAGGGACATCGATGCTGTTCATTAAGTGAAACGCAAGGACGCAGTTTAGTATGCATTTGTTTGTCAAACCCTCATTGTATGCATTCGCCCGATCATGGATATGCTCGCTGCTTGTTAGAAACTCTACCAAACGCTGTACATCGAAACAGATTGTACACGATCCAACAAAGATTCTAAGCGAATGAATCTTATTGTCAATTGGATTCGATCGGATGGTTTGGAGTGCTTTTGTTCATACAAATATTTTATTATTTCGATTGTTCTTCGCGTCGTCCGTACCATATAATGTAATCGATATGATGTGGGTTTAATCGTAGATAGATGAAATCTTCAAAATCGTGTAAAAAATAACAAATAGAGATATCCAGATAAAAAATTACATCAGTTAGAAAGGGCTTGTCAGCAAAGGTTTCGCAATCGAAACAACACAAGCAATGAGATAAAAGATGAAGATGATAACAATAAGGATAAACAGATAGATTATTAAGATTGATACTTGTACCCAATGGACCAAGATGATACTAACAGAAAAGTTTTAAGAATCAGCATAGGAAATTGTTTCTGTTTTATATACATACATATCTTTATGTATACTGAATGAAGACAACCATAGTCAGCTAATGAAACGTTATATTTATCTATGAAGCAAGATACGATGAAGCAGAGGCACCAGAGAAAGGCAATGAATCGAAACTGTTCAAAATGGGCTTAGGTGTTATGTAGCAGGTGTGACAGTTAGGTGACAGTTCTCGAATCAACAAAGGTTTTATAAGCATTATCATCCCACAGAGGAGGATGCGTTCTCTTTTATAATCGTACCCTGCAAGTTATCTAAATCACACCAACACCCTCTAGAATGGAATGCGTCGGGTATGAGTGTTCGCAAACACACAGCGAACGCACACGTAAAAAACACACAGAACGGTCAATTTAATTAGTCCATCTAACGCACCCATTCGTAGCCTTCCCCTACGTGATAATGTGTGCAAGTGGCGTGTTTGAACACAAAACAAACTAACTAAACAAATGATATAAACGGTGGTGCACACTATTGTTAACATTTACGACAAAGTTTACCCGTAGTTGCACGCAAGATGTAACCCCGAAACAGTTTCGATATACCAATAATCCCCACATAGCGTTAGTGTCCTCTCTGTTAAAGTCATACACCACACGTCGTACACCAACTAACAAACGGGTCCACGATTTTTTACGATGCACGGAATGTGGTTTATTTCGATTGCGTAGCGAGTGTACCACTAGATTTCCATTGGAGGGATGCAATTATTGAGTCAATATCTTTCCGACCGATTGAGGGTCGCTAGTGAAGGAAAAAGGAATAAAAGACGAATACGGAACATACGGTACGGTAGTAGATTGTAGTGGAAATCACCAATACGATAGGGAGCAGTGATTTTATTTGTTATAAACATATTTTTATATCGCAATCGAGAGACTATTGAAGAATTTCCAAGATTTTTCGATACATTTAAAAAGAAGATGTACCTCTTTATCAAACACCGGATTGATCGATTTCTAGCACATATTTTTATCCTCAATCCTAGTGTGGAAGCCTATCGAACAGAATACACGTTTAGATTGTTTGAAAAGATTGAGATAGCAAAGAGACTATCGTAACCTACAAAAAAAGAACAAGAAACAAACAAATACGCTGGAACAAAAACACAGTCTCGAAAGTATTGCGCGCAGTGCAACAGCATATTTGCGTACGAATATGAGTAAATTCGATCGATAAAACGATCCGCATGTGAGAGTGCGTTTAGAAGGAGAGATGTACAATTAACCATGTACCTTCTCACCGCTTGCTGCTACGGAATTGTAAAGGAATAATGGTAAAACTAGCTATAGGGGTAGTATTAGGGAGCACTGGCGATTTTAATCGATAACACTAAGCTAAACAAAGGTGTGAACTGCCGTGCGCATGTTTAACCGTAGTGTGGTACCGTGTGGGAAAAACAAAGTATTGCAACAAAATAGAGCGAAAGAGTGTTAAATGACCTTTACTCAATAATTACTATTTTCAAACTTTAAGCAAAACATTAAAGCAGCTATGTAAATGTTAGTAACAATTGAGATAAAGCAAGAAATGAAATACTGCGAGTTCACTTTCTTTCGCTGTCTGTTTGAACAGTTGGCAGCATTGATGACATTTTACGGTTCGTTTTCCTCCTTACTCTCACAGCGATAACGACATTACAAAAGTGAATTCCAACGTAGTTGCTGCCTTCTCTCCTTTTGCCCACTGCCCACTGTACCGTAAGCAACGATGCGCCGCTCACAAAGTTCAACATAAATCATCGTAAATTTCAAGGTTTTTAATCGGCCCACTTAGATAATTTACGTTTAGTTTTAATGCTCGCACGTTTCTCTTTCGTTTGTTTCCTCAGGCTCGGATCGGCGAAGGTCATCGGCGCCACTAGATCGGGCACACATTGCAATGGAATGATGTCCCCAATGATCAGAGAAAACAGGCGGCAACCCAAGCAACCCATCATTATCCGAGTCGTCAGCGTGCAAAACGATGAAACCCATCCCTCGAACGGTAATGTGCGTGTGCTTCCGCTTAAACATTGCTCTTTCGATACACTCCACGGCTTGCGTAATGTGTGTTTGTCGCGCCGAACTGCGTACCACGCCTGGTGTGTGACCGTGTGGTCCATCGTCACCGCGGCACGCAGGGGGGCGGTACGGAATCGGCGCTGATCAAAAGCTGACCGACAAACGACGGAGATCCCTGGGACGGTCGACGCGGTAACAGCTGAGAAACGACTAGCTCGACGACCATCAAGCAAGCAGACCGGCAGGGGGAGCAGCTGTACGGTACTACTGGAGCGAATGCGTGCAACTGAACGTGAGTAATTCGTTTAGCAAATTATTTTACATTTCATGCTCCATTTACGTTTTACGATGTGCTGCTAGCGCCTGGCGATGGGCATAAAACGGGGTGGTATTTAAAGCTTGACACCCTAGCGGCGGACGGTCATCATAGGCGAAGGTATTCCGAAGCCATCGTTCGCTTGCGGCAATGCGCGGTTTAATGCGATGATCTGGTGGCGTAGAACGCGGATCTCCGTGCACGTGGGGTACCCCGTCAACCGTCGTTATGAACGATGGACGCAACGATTTGCGCTAGTTCGTGTTTGAGCACTTTTATTTAAATTTAAAGCAAGCGTTAGTAATAACAAAAGCAAAAGCAAGAAATGTGAATAACAGTAATTCAATAAATTTTTATACATTATGCATTAATGCTCCTGCATAAATGACAATCGCCGTGACGGGTTTCACATTTCATTGTGGAAAACAAATTAAATTTAGCCTCATCCGTCAGCTTATTCTGACGGCAGCCGCCAAATGAGACCGTCTATGTGTGTGGTTTTTTTTTTCGCACACATTTAACTGCAAAACAAATAAACAATTCTAAAAGATAAAAATAAATTACCCACCGCGCCCCAGCAACCGCTAGTTCGCTGCAGCATTCATTCGTCCCCCCCACTTGAGCATGTTACATTTTCAAAAGCCATCAATGCAAATCAGCAGAGCACCCACACTTGCCAGGGACATTGAACCGGACCGGAACACACAATAACACAGGCCGAAACCACCGCACCGCTCTCCGGCCGCTCTACGCTTAATGCACATGGCTTCGTATTGTTCCCTCCGAGGACCGGGTTCGAAGCGAAGCGCACGGTCCATTATAGGATCCGATGCAAGCGGAGAGGAGGAAATGCGAACCGAAACTTGACATGTGCCAGTAATTTATTCACAACCGCCGAACGTGTCAATGGCAATTTAATTCCCTGCTTTTCCGCAAACCGACAACAACCCCAGCTGTCGCGTCCAGGTCCAGCTCTCGTGGGTCGTCCTCTCTGTGGTTGTATGTGGTGCATTTCAAAAAAGTGCGTTTCATTGCTGTAACCGCGCTAATGGTATGATCTGCTTTGAGGGTTGATTCTTTTAGAAAACGGGCATAAACGGACTTTTTTCACATTGACCTAGTTGCAGCGTGGCCGGACACTGATGATGGTGTGTGTGTGTGTGTCATTTCCCTCTTGGACGGAGCAGGTTGAGTGAGTGAAAATGGCTACAGGGGACACCTGAACCTACCGAGGGTGGCAGCAAGTAAACAACCATAAATAAATCTGCCCATCAATGCACTCGAAATGCATTCATCATTTCACGCCGAAGCGCAACAGCAATATCCTGTAATATATTTATTAGTCGCCAAGGTTTTTTTTTTTTTTTGGGTTGGTGTGTGTACGTGTGTCCTTCTTAACAGTCTATCGGACTGTTCGTTCCTATCTGTCACGGCTCTGTTAACGGTTCAGCAGCGCTGCGAGTGGACGATCAATCAATAATTGCGAACCAAATAGTGTGGGAACGTGCCTTTTTTGTGCCACAGTTTCCCTTGCTCGTGCTATTATGAACAGCGAACGGAACGGTGTACCAAACGATACGGCAGAAAAAGAAGCGTGGAGAGCAATATTTATTGCATGTGCCGTTCTGCTTTGATGCATGTTTGCCTTTGTAAGTGAAACATTAACTCAATTGATGTAAATTGTTTTCGAGCACAAAAAAAAGAGGCTTCACTTAAGTGATTTTATTGTTTTAACAGAAGCATTCTGTTTTGCGTGAAAAATACCCCTATTGTGTAATGTTGATGCATTGTGACGAAAACAAACTTCATCTCGCATTATCTGAATAAACTGTACGTGTTTCGACGTTTTATCCAAATACCTTTTTGTTCTCAATACAACACTTACAAAAGATTACATTTACAAATTCCGAAATGAAATGAAAATGAAAACCGACCAACCGACCTGACCGACCTGATGACTATTCAACGCCCACCAACCCCCCCCCCCCCCCCGCCTCCCTCTGGTCCTCGCTATCCGTTGTTGCTCTGTGACTGGGAAAGGGCTGTCTCTCTACCGTTGCCAATCGTCAATCACGACACTGCACCGGATATACACTTTGAATTCATTATTTATTAGATGGAAATGAATGATAGTATCCAGTTGTTTTGGAATGTTGAATTTTATATCTCCGCACCCTGCGTCCGACCGAACCGACCGATAGCAACGGCAACCAGACAGTGCCGTCTCTCTGTTTTTGGGTTTGGTTTTAAACGAAAGAAAAAAATAGTAGTAGCACCTCCCTGTAGGGTAGCACAACAAAGGCAGGCATTTGCATAAGGTCATTGCCAACGGTGTTGCCGCCCGGCATGTAATTAGATGGTGCGAGTGCTGCGTCGTCACTGATACCCGGTCCTAGATTTAAATACATCAATGCAGCTATCGTCGAGCCGTGAATTGTCAAGCGCCCCCATTCGTGGGTGTGGGAGATAAAAACCGTCCCCTGTTTATTATTGCTGCTGTGTATGGCTTTTACATGTGTGCCACATTCTACCCCCTTCAGCCCCCCTTTCGTCATTCTGCAGTGAACTTTTTTTTTGAAGGAATATGTTTCAAAAATACTATCAAAAATAGACGTGAGCTCCCGAAATGGGTGGAATATTCAAACCGGCCATTATCATATATTTGCAATATTTTACGGCTTCACTCAGCATCAGACTACGATCATTCCGTGCAACATTTTGCTTTGCAGGGGTTCTTTGCTGCAAAATTCTTTATGCTCAGAACAGTTCAGTAAGAAAACAATCGCATACAATTAACTTACTTTCGAACCGAACTTTTAGAGATGCGCCCCGCTCGTCCAACCGAACCGACCCCCCGCCCCGCCTTTTCGCAGGACTCGCGCAGAAAAGGACACACACATCTGCTGCCGACATTTCATTTATAATCTGCTGCATAATCTCCCAATCCAATCCGGCAAAAGCACGCTACTGTGCTGTGTCTGTGTGAGTGTGCATGCACCGTCAGGGGGTTCTCGTGCGTTCGTTTGCTTTCTTTTTATTATCATTTCTGCAGAAGATCATCAAACCGACCATCGGACCACTATCGGATTTCGTGATGAATGGTGCATGATTTTCATTCAAAATTACACCGCACAAGGGTTGCAGAAATAAATGGGTGTTTCGCTCTGCTCCTGGTTGCCCTTTCACTTCACCGGTTCTTTCCTTTTTATACCACCGCTTTTGGGCTGATGTTCTCGAGACACGAACCAGCAACGGGAGACACGCGCGATATGCATCGTGCTGAATTTATTGAGCCATAAAATGCCACCCCATTTGCCCGCCAGAACCCGTCTTCCCGCTACGCTCCTGTCCCCTATCACTTGAAGCGATAGGACCTCGGTATACCCAGGCTTTCCCTCCGTGCTTCTGGTATTGTGGAAAGGGATCTTGGGTCTACGATGTTTTGTTTCTTTTTTATTTTTTGATCGATGGCGATTGATTTCAATTTACCTTTTTCAAATGTTCTCACCAACAGCATTCTCTCGCGTTGAGCGCCTATCAATTGCTGTTTTAAATCGCCACAAGCAACGGTTGACAGGGGGAAAGGAAAGGGAGTTCTAAACTATTCCGACCAGAAAAGGGTTGCAAAAATAACTATAAAGCAAACTTTGTTCATTCCATTATTTCTGCATCTTTGCCACCGCTTTGTACACTCTTTTACGGGTTCGGGATGGTGATTTATTCACATTTATTACGTTTCGAATCCATTATGCGCTGCAGCAAACGGGGCACGTATGTGAGGTTTCTGTGCAGTAGCGATGGGTTCTCCGGACCGAACCCACGACTCCGAACCGCTTCCGAGCTGCTTTACTCCGGAACCGGTTCCATCTTTATCAAACCCACGGAGCCGTCCGGAGTCGTCCGGAGCCGTCTGGAGCCGTCGGAGCCGTCGGTAGCCGCCCGGAGCCGTCGGAGCGAGTGGAGCCGCCCGGAGCTGTTCGAACAGTCGGAACCGTCGGAATCGTCCGGAACTGCTGGTCGGTAGCCGGAGCTGGCAGAACCATCGGAGCCACCAGAAGCATTATGGCTGAAATGAATTGAAATTCTGAAGCGCTCCGGGCGGCTCCAACGGCTCCAGACATTTTCAGACGGTTCCGAACGGTTCCGAGCTTGGAGTATTGCACCTCTACGTTCCGGAGCCATCACGTTTCCGAAATTTTAAGAATCATCTGGAAGCGATTCCGATTTTTCATCAAATTTACCCATCACTACTGTGCAGTTTTTCCATTTTTTTGGGAAATACTATAAAATTCAAGCTATTACAACACCCATCGTCCATCGAAAAAAATAAAATCACACAGGAACTGACAATGCCAGTCTGAGTCTGGCTTTTGTTACGATTTTATGTAAAGTTTTGCCGTCCGGCTGACGCTGGTCTTTCCTTCTCGCCCAGCCTTTGATGACATTAGCTTCCTTACAGTTCCCATTCTGCCCTACACCAACGTCGCCATCGTCACCGTTGTCGCCGCCAACGGTTGCGCATGGAAATGAAGAACATCATAAATTATAAGGACAGTTTCTTCCGGCCTGGCTCCGCAAAAAGGGAAGCACACTTTTATTAGCATGCCACAATGCGAATTTGTGCATTTATGTAAGGGCACATGAATCACTGCTGCTGTATGTGTGTGTGTGTGTGGCTGTGTCCGTAAAGGGATGAGTCGCTGGCTGCAAATGCAATGCCGAGCGCTGGCTTGTTTAATATCGCTGATTTAAGAACACATTCGCACAATTGCGCTTTGCCATAAATCTTTGCATTTAATGAACAGCAGCGATGCAAACGGTTGTGCGTGTTATTTATCATGGAATGATGTAAGCTGGAACTGGCTGATAATTGCGAGCCAAAAATATGGAACAGTTGCAAACGGAATGAGCTGTAAAGAATGGTGAGCTGGAAAGTATGGCAATATGTCAAAGTGGCCAGTATAGGTGAGATTCTATTCCAACGATGATACACATCTTCTTTGCTTTCTTTTCCGAAAATTGCAGCGTACTAGAAACCTCTCACGAATGTTGCGTATCATGCTCGCCGCGTACCTTCAAATTCCAGTTTGACAACAATTTAATAAATTCATCTGCCCGAACCGTATACTTTCGATGCCATTATTGGGATTATTGGGATAAATCTTTCGAAACTGCCGGGCGCAACCCGGGGCCGCCGTCGCACTGAAAACGCTCAAGACGTTGCATAAATAAATGCCAACGCCAAAGCAGTCCGGAGCGATTAGAATGTTTGCCAACTTTGCCGCTCCGCTTCTTCCCGGCTTCCCATCCCGCTCTCCTGTTGTGTTTGCCAGCCTCAGCGCAATTTGTCACGGTGAAGAGAATTTTGTAACGGCAAGATAAATTATTCGCAGTGCAAACATTTTACACGCACTCGCGGATAATCAAGCCAGCGGGCCTGCGGTGGGAGGTGGAGGGGTGATGGTGGTTACGGTGGCGGCAGGGAAGGGTCTCAGCTGAACGAGGATGAAAATAATGCGAAAGCTGCGTTCGGCTGTGCGAAGAATAATGGGAAAATAATGTATGCTCATTTTGGTTTCTATTGTGTGGAGTGAGCGTGGGTGGAGAATGGGTGGTTGCATATGATGTAGTGTGGAATTTTCCTTTTCCCGTTGGAATCGTACAATGATAATGATAACCCATTCCTGTGCTTACGGACAAATCTGCACCGTATGTAGAGAGATTTGGAAACGAATTTCGTCAAAGACATCGGAACGAGGCCAACTTATCAAAAAGAAACTCGCTCAACAGCCAACCAAGTATCATGCCAAGTCCGCTAAAACCGATTTGTTAGGGGGCAAAATTAACATTCCTCAGCGAAACCAAATTGCACCAGAGCGTCCTAACTCCCTCGGCCACGCGTTCAGTGCCCTAGCTCTAGCTCCTGTGGGCCACATGTGGCAAGGGAAGGGCAACCATTTCTCATGTCACACGCCAGTGCAAACGTGCGCTGCCGTGAGTGTTTATCCCTTCACTTGACTAGCTAAACTCACCGAATAGAGTAGGGCGCCGGGCTTTAGAGAATTTGGTTATTAATTTTCGCTCTTCCGCAATTTGGGCGCGCTGCCTGCTGCATCGGGCGGAGGGGTGGCTTTTCATCCCACAATTGCATACAAACAGCGGGAACGCCGAACGAACCGGAAAAGGCACGTTTCAGCGTTTCCGCAGTTTGCTCAAAAATTCGGGCCCGAGCTGTACCGTGGCATGGAGTTTCGATTTAAAAGTTTATTTACACTCCGGTCCACCGGTCCACACCCAGCACACTGGTGCGACGTCGAACAGGGCGGACGGCTGAGTGGCATAAAAGTGGTCTGGGGCACTTAAGTGCGCGTTGAATCGCATGCGGTGTATTTATTTTGCATTCAGTTTCCCCCCGTCACCCAGGTTCGGTTTCTAGAATTTCTATTCGGGGATGTGGCGAGTGAGAACCAGGCGGGCGACTGCGCTAATTGAATTTGACGACTGTGGTGATCACTCAGCCGGTGATGCTGGGAACGTAAAAGTCTTTCCAAGATGTATTTACCATCAATCAATGCGATTTGGGTGCGCGTTCACATCTGCCAACATAACCGACTGCGCCTTAGCTGTAGTTGTGGTGTTGGTCGTTAGAACGTTTGGATAGCATCTATCATCTATTTTCCAAACGCCATGATTATTCTCTATAACAAGTTAAAATTAATTTGATTTTGTGACACATTTTCAAAGGTTCATAAATATTAAAAAAAATGTAGAAGAACTTGGCTGTCACGGTCACGGAACACTGCACATTAGACCCTCCCGTTTGTTATTGTACTTTAAAAACACGAGAAGCATTAGGATCACAAGTATAGACAAAAAGTCCGTAAATTCATATAATTATTTCAGTAAAACTATACCCAAACATTTACATCAGTTTCAGAGCAGTTCAGCGAAATCGACCTTCTTGTAACATATATTTCATTTCAGTTTTACCGAGCAAAATGCCGCATAAATAGAGCAATAAAATTTATAATCTATTTATAATATGAGTAACTGAAGTAGATTAAAGGAGATGATTGATACAATTTTAGCTTTTCTTCATTGTTTTAATTGCATTTCAGTTAGAATAACGATGAAAAATGACTGTCAGAAGTGCAATTGTTGTATAGTAATTTGAAACGTGTGGTGTATTTGTTGTATGGTGTATTTGTTAGGGAATCATGAATGCTTTTTAAGTCAAATTACGAAATCAAAGTATTTTAGATAAATAAAATTAAATGCAGTTTCTACCAACTCTTCTCGATGCTGACCCCGATTATTTCAATTTTTAAATTCAGCCTCCCGCATAACGAGTTTTTTAGCTATTTGAACGGATTAAAATCGGTATACAAGGTTTCACTGTTCATTTGATTCCCTAAAATCGATAGAGGCTTATCAAGTAGCTTTTTCCAAACGGAAAACAGTTCCAAAAAAGAGAATAGTATTCCACGCTCGCCAGCCTCCCTCACTATATCTAAAAGAAAATTTCATGTCTTCGACAATCGAATGCAAAGAGCGACTCGTGCAAATGGAGCCTTAATAGATGAAGACGGCAATGGGATGTCAAGTACGGGCCCGGCACAGCTTGGCTGGCACGGTGGAAAATGCTTTCCAGGCGTGTGCAGAGTGAACCAAACGCGCGCACACTACAGACCCGCCGTGCTACGTTATCTGCAAATGAAACGAAACTTTCAACAAACTGTCGTTATGAATATTGTATTTCAAGCAGCGCGCAGAACACACGCACCCTTGCTGGCAGTTTCCCCATTGCCCTGGGTGCCTCGGAGCCATTTGGCTATATCGTCAAGTGGGTGTCCTATCGGTTGATTTTCCCTTCCACCATTGCACCCTCACCATCCGGGCAGGGTAGGTGGGTGGGTGAGCGTGCGCTGCGTTCCAGAATTCCAAACAGCGCTCGTAACACGAAACCGTTTGCCGCCCTGCCGCCGTTCTTGAAACCATGCCTGCGCTCATTCTGCACATTTATTTATCGTGGTGATGATTAGAGTGCCAACCGGGCAGTACATTAACCATCTTCCTGCCCCGCTGCCAACACGTGGGGTCTGTGTGGGGTGGGAAGGGGCGTGAAGGGGCCGGGTGCGACCATCGTGTTTGACAAACATGGCATTCGTGTTTGCCCGGGGTAGCAGGGGATGGACGGATGGAAAAGGATTAATTTATGAGTTACGACAGCAGCACGATCACACGACAACGTAAAAGCGACAAAAAAAAAAGTAATACAACATATATTTCTAACGGAACGACGACGACGACGACGACGACGACGACAAGGCGGAGGCGATCATTATCCATGCCCGAGCAACAACAGCTGACGCCCATCAATATGCATCATCATCGTTGTAGTCGTTTTGCCCGTCGCTCCCTAAGGCCGGACGGTTCTTGGGAATCCGATTGCGGGATGGCGTGCGGCAGCATCTCATCGGGATGGAACGCTTTGCACGGTCGATTATCGATAGCGCGGGAAGGGCCTTTGGGAGGGATGTGCTTTGCTTCATTATTGTTGTTAATATCGCATGAATGATTCGCCAGCATTCGCTGCCGTGCTTTGCCGTAACAAACGAAAATCAAATTCCAAATCGTACTTCGAACGAGCGTACAAAGAGGTATTCTCTCTCTCTCTCACTCTATTTGAAAATTGTACCGGATGCAACCGAGAAGAATGAAATGAGAGAAGGGTATTTAGATGCGAAAGGGAGTGCAAGGCAAGGGCAAGAACAAAAGTCTGAAAACTTCGATCCGGACACGGACTTAATCGTTTGTGCTGAAACAGTGAAACATTTAGCAAACCGAGCATGACCGAGTGTGGATTAACATTAAACGCAGCACAACAATAGCACAGCGAGAAAGCGAGGCAGCGAAAGCTAGAGAGAATCAGAGAGAGAGAGAGAGAGAGGGAGAGAGTCGATGCTATATGGGCTTAGGCTTAGACCTTAGATGGGAAAGGATACGGTGCACAAGAAGCGTACGGTGGGTTGAAGTTGAAAAAACCCATATGGAAATGATAATTAAGTAGGCCATGACAGGCACAACCGCCTGCAACGCGTAAGAGGACACCAATAATGCACACGGCGAAAGAACCCGGGATCCGAGATCTATTCATTGGACCTCTTTGCCCGGGACAGACCCAACGGGGAAAAATGGCAAGCAACCAGCTCCGCTACCCTTATTACAGCATATCAATTCAACAGAAATGCGAACAGCGTGTTGACTCACCGAGGGCGAAGGTTTAAGTTTCTGCTGAACGCTCAGCTCAGTGAGAAAGATTTGTGCGGAAGATAAATTAGGGAATTCCTTCGGTTTGTTTTTCCTCCTTTCTATCTCGCCTTCATCTTCCAGATCCAGCACTCAGCTCATCCGGGTTCATTCTCCGAAGAGCTGCTGCCTTGTGAAGTGTGGCCAGAGTGGGCGAAAACTGGAAACCAGAGCGCACTGCTGCTGCACATCTTCGCATTGTTTCACTTTCGGTCAGCATCGGAACACACCCGACAAAGCCCCGACGTTCCTTTGGTTTAGCCGTGCCACAAAGGAACCTCACAGAAGAGGCACCCGGGCGACAAACAAAGGACAAAGATTCAAAAGGACACCACCTACCATTGGTGTCCTTCATCCAATCCACCTTCTCCAGGCTGCACTTGATACCGAACATGAGTCGACAGAAAATTTCCCGATTCCCGAGTGGAATTTCCCGGCAAGTTTTCAAAGTCTCCGAGACGGTTGGTTTGCCGCAGTCAGGCATGCGGGCCGATTCTTCGAGCTGGAAATGATTGTGCCATTCAGGCCTTTGTTTTCCCGACGAATGTTTTTGTTCTCGGTGGATTTGGGTTTGTTTTTTTTTTCTGCAGGCAGATAATCGTTTGCAAGAACTAGGAGGTTCCGGTGTGATGGGGAGGCTGTTCTTGCCAAGTGCATTCGATTTTTCTTCAATTTTCCCAACGCCCATTGTCCCTGTGCCATCGATGATTATGTTCCGCTACTCGCGGGGTTGGAGATGGAGATGCCACGCGATCGTGTTCTGAAGTATGGGTTGGAGTTTGGGGAGAACTTGGACGAGAACTTGCCTACGATTGCTGCGTTAAGGAAGCGGGGAAGAATGAATTACTTTCTTTGTTGCAGGATGCATGATTGATGCAGGAAATCTTGCTAATCTAGCAGAATCTTTCAAAGAATGATGAATGGGTTAAATTAGCATCAGATTGAAAAGAGTCGGTAATTTAATTATTTTAGAGTAATGGCAAAGTAATGGCATACGGCCTGGCCTTTTCTACCGAATAAAAAATAGCAAAGACCACGCAACGAACATTTTTAAATCTTCTATTCAATTCTCGGAAAAGGAGAATTTAATTTTTAATTACAACCCTTTTTGAAATAAGTTTAAGAAAGGGTAAAAATGAGATAATTCAGCTTTAACAAAACACTTTCATTACTTAGCAAACTCAAATCAGCCTCAAAGTTTGGGGTAAGGGTTTTCTGTCTGTTTAAAATATCATGTAATCCATTTTCTTTATCTAAAAAGACCATTTACATGTGCTAACACTAAAGAATTAACTTTAATAGACATTCAGCTCATTATTTGTTTAAATTTATCAAACGACTATGAGTAATCAGTTTCTTTGTAGAACAACGAGAGTTGTATGAAGACAAGAAGAACATTTCTTTTCCATGAGCACATCGTTGTTTCATTCCTTTGCAGTTATTTTATTCAAAAATCCTTTCCACTAACCTTTTTACTAAAATTACAAAACGTTACAAAACTTTATCCCTTTAAGCTTTAAGCTGTGTCCTTCATCCTAACGGTTCTGAGAACCGCTACCATCTGTATTATTGTTATCAAACTTGTTTTATGATTACCCTTTTTGCTAATGAAAATATTTCATGTTTTCAAAAGCCAAAAACAGCCAGCTCCTGCAAACCACTTTCGGCTGCGGCTTTGGAAACGCTTCCCAGCCTGTTTCCATCTTCCGCGAACCGGATCCATTTGTGAAAACTGCCACACGTGTGTAGACTATGGGAAAACAGAACCGTATCTTGTTTATCCTACGGCTGTGCAACGAGTTCTGGGGGGTTCCTTTTGTGTTTTTAAAGCGAGATCCAGTTGTTTGCGCAAAAGCTGCGTTCATTTGGACGGTCCGATTCCTTTTGCACCATATTTTCGACAATACTAGACGCTCTTTCAAATACATTCGTAGCGATTTCTATAAAATACATCGAATGTGTAATGTATGTCTGATCAAGCGGGGCAGTTTTTTGTTGATTCACCCGTAAAAAGCAGAACTTAATAAACACATGTGCGCACCACCTCTTCAGCACTCCGGCTGCCCATATCTACCACCCTCCAGCAGCGCACAATAACGATTAGAATCGGCTGTACGCAGCGAATCGATCTCCGGGCAACGCTTGCAGAACAAAAGCGACCCATTTGCTACGCTCTCTCGAACAGTGCTGAAAATTGGTTGGCCGGGCCTGCTGGCGGCGGCAACATCGTTACCGGATGGCTGCATCCATCCGCCAACCGCGGGCGCGACGGGCGGAGGCAGTAGCATCGGGCACGGGCAACAATAAAAAAGCATCATTCAAAAATAACGACTCTCGGGTCGGGCGCTACGTACTCTTCCTCGAACGCTCAAGAACTGCAAACTGCTGCACACGAAGGAACCGAGAGCGCACAATTGCCAGTGACAGTGTTGCGGATAGAATGACCGATTTTCGTCGTGTCATTGCCATTGAATAAATTATATAATGGGACAGTAATTACGATTTGCTTCAATTTCATGCAACATAATGGTCCGACTGCCCCGCCGTGCACCCTCAGAGTGGGCTAGTTCGTTCTAGCGTTAACTTTGTTTTCGCTTCGGTCACTTCCCTTGCCACCGCCCGGTCGCCTGGGACGATTACGGCGACGATCGTTCGGCGAGCGACCGGCCATATCGCAAGACTGCACCCGCCGACAGTGCGCCCATTGGTCATGGCTGACCATTGTGGGGACGAGGTTTTATGTTGATTCGATGCCATCGGCACCCGGGACCACCCCCCGAACCCGGAAGGACGAAATGAAGGTTTTCCGTTGGTTTGAGGTATAGTCTCTTTTTTCTGTGCTGCACGAGGACACTTAAATGGGCATTATCGGATTCGCTCATCTTTGCTCGTTCGATGCAATAAAGCTTGAGGGAGAAAGGAACAGCGGCACCGATGTAGTTCTTCTATTGTCTATTGTCGTGGCAGACAAACAAATGAAGGGAGCTGATGCTATTGTGTACGACTGTCGGGGGATTTTTTTTTTTTTGTAGCGCGAAAGGAAGAAACAAAGGCGCACACCGGCAAATGATGAAAGTCCAATCAGCGAAGGATAAACAGTCGTCACGCCAGTTGGGCTAAAGTCGCTGCCAGTGGCAGCTGTCAATTGTGGCCCTTTCTTTCGCGAAACACACGCCAAGTCAGCGCTCATGGTGATATTTAACGTCGGCCCATCCGGGCTGCAGAATGGCCGCGTAGAGGAAAGCGTTGCAGTGCAATATCTGACTCTCTAATACATTTTCAGTTAAAAAAAAAAACGACGGGTCATGGAAAAAAGTCTAGAATTTAACATTTTTCATCCGTTTTCAAATCAAACATTGTGTCTTTGATGTTCATCTTTCTAATGGAATTTTTCACATTGACTTATGTTTTTCCCTCATTTTATTTATTTATGTTACTAATGTCCTTCTAAGCCTTTTAGTTTTTTTTTTTTCTAAACATGGTTGTCATTTCTCAATATTTTTTAGAAAGCTGTGTACTTTGTTTTCATTTCATTTGTTTTCGGGAATTTCTGTTAAACATTAGCTTTAATAGCTGCAATTTTGTCTTGTTTCACAAGATTGGTACCATGTCTGAATTGTTACCAGTTGAGTTCCTAGTTCGATTATTTTTTTAATAAATTTTCCCAGAACAGCAAAACGGGACAAATTGGGAATATTTACGTATGAAACGGAACGTTAGCCTAATTAGAAAGGAAAGCATTGCAATAAATAATGACTGTACAATGTCATTATTGTTATTATTCTCCAATTGAAGTGATCTCATGTTCCAACTTTAAATCTAATATTAGGCACTAAAACTGCCTTTTTTAAAGTAATCGCTCTCTCCGAAAGGAACAAGGAAATTATTGCAGCTGCCGTATGTAACACAAAAAAAACACTTTACTTGCTTTTTTCAATGCAGTCAATGCAAAAGTAATAAATTTACTACCTCCAGACCATGTTTGTGCAGTTTTTCTTCTTCCCCACCCCGTTCTACAATCGATCCATTTCCTTTTTGGCCAACGAACACGCTTGGCTCACTATTATCCGCTCACTCGAACAACAGGCGTTCACTTCTCATATTTCATCGATACACACCGCTCCGTCTATGAATATGCATCCCAGCACCGCGTGTTTCTAACCGGGAGCCCTCTCTAAAGACTCCAGGAACCCATCCTCCTCTGCACAACAAAAGCACTCTGCTGAGCAGAATCTGATTATGCAGCTCGTACCCAGCCCAGCCATCGTGCCAGGGAAAAACTGCCCTAAAATGATCCATTCAACCGATTAGCCCGTGATTTATGTGCTCATCCTACCGCACCGCTTCGCAAAGCCCAAATTTGCCCAAACGGAAACTGCTTTTTCCTTCGGCATTTCTTGTGCTTGTGGCCCCCGTGTTGTTTTGGCAGAGGTTGTTCTCCTCGGCATTCATTCATCTCCGGTCCGGCCGTCCACCGAAACATGTGTAGCAAGCGAGGTGGGTAACACGTGGAGAGCATCCCTCGAGTACGGTCGCTCTGCCAAGATCTTGCGAAGCGGACGCGGATCCTTTTTCGGGGATGATTCGCGCAACACGAGCCAGGCAAGGGCAGGTCTGGGACGGTTCTTTCCCGTTTTTTTTTGTTTTTGCCTGGGTCCAAAAATTTGCTCGTGTTCGTTCGTTCGTTCTTCACAAACGCCGGCATGTGCGAGTTTTTTGCTTTGTTCCTACCCGCGTTCTCCTCTTTTTATTTGCGTGTTTGTGTGCGTCTGTAGTTTTTGCTTTTCCTGGCTGCAATTGTTCTCCTCTCTCAAATATCCCGATCATGTGTTTGAGCTGCCGCTGTGTTTTCCTGTTTTGTTTTTCTCCCGCCGTGCCCGGCTCGTGTTTGGAGGTTTTCGTCCCTGTCTCGCGTGTCCCATTTGCCAAATTTCTCTACAACACCCTCAGCTCAACCGATATCCTTTGCCCGGTCCCGTGCCCGGTGCAGGTGAGGTACAAGGTGTAGTTGCGCGTGGGAAAATGTTGAAAAATCACCAGCTGCACCATGTTCGGCCCCTTCGTGTGCTCGACCAGGCCCGTGGACGGCAAGGTGCTGGAAAACTATCGAAAACACATTCTCGAAAACAATTCCACTCCTTCGGGAAGGAGAAGGCGAAGCGGGGGGGCAGGGTGAGTCCTGGGTAGGACACCGCTGGCTGCCACTGTCAGGGTGAATGGACGGTATTTGTGAGCGAGAGATGAATTTGCTTTTGCGTCCTCGGGGCATGTGCTGTGTGTTTTGTATGACAACCCTCGGCTCGATTTGGTTTGGACCATCGTCCTTTCCTACGTGGTATCGGGACCTCTTTTTGCCCAGAGTTTGCCCGTTGTGCAGGACGAAGTCACCGTTTCCACCTTTGGTGGAAACATGGTACGTAATTCTGTGAAAAATCCATTTTACTTCAAGTACAAGTGACAAGACACCAGCGGGATGACGTCTTTCGAGGCGGAATGGGTGCGCAAATCCTGCACAAAGCCAGTGGAAAAATCTTCATTCCCACCGGTTTTGTAATATGTTACCTTTTTATTCTTTCGTTTCAGGGTTGATAAAAGATACTATACACGGGATGCTGCAGTCCATATTGACTGGGAGACATTTACTTTACCTTATTCTGGGTGTAACCGGACATTTTGTTTCGCCTAGGATTGCGTTGGGTTTTGGCCCGTGGTCTCTGGATCTTTGGTTCCACCTTTGCGAGAATCTCATTCTCGCACAGATCAAACTTTTTATTCCTAATTCTAGTTTATTCTACAACATCTAAAATCAGGTTTCTTATACTATAGTGTTGCAGATCAACTTGACGCACGAGCATACTTTTTCGACAAACGCTAACCGAATTAGTTTACTGATTAGACGAATAAATTGGTGTGAATTTGCTCCATTTCCTGTGGAAGCCTACCACTGCCGGGGTTCCACTTCACCCAGACGGCTCAATTTGTGGCATTTCATCATCTCCCTCGACGACGGCCGAGAAAGTTCTTCGACGAGTTCCTCTTCCTCAGTCACAGTCTTCAGCTGGCATGAATAACCTCATTACTCCAATAACTTCCAGCGAGGACGTTCTAGCGTGCGTCGCTCACGTCTTTACGGCGAACGTTCTGCTAGCCCTTTTCATCTCATCAAACGAAGAGCGAAAAAAAAAATATCGCCCACAAGGACCGCGACCGAAATCATTACAATGTGTCTGACTTTTCACGCTGTTCCATCGAAAATCGTAAAATGTGGAAGCGTGAAGGGGAAATGGTCGTAACACAATTTCCCGCCGATGTTACGAGCCGTGTCGGACACATCTTTCCAGTCTAGGTCGACGTGTAATGGAACACTCGGCGCACCGACCGGCGGATCGAAGGAAAGCATGTACCGCTTCGCTGGCACTAATGTTTGCTTTATCCTTATTCCGCTTCCAAAACCCGTACCAGATAAGCGTGGCGGGGTCGCAGGACCGCGCCGTTAGAATTGCTTCCAACCGATTTGCGTCTTTCCCATTGTCGTGCACCGCAGTGCCAGCACGAGGGCACAGAACCGGACGGACAGCAACAACGAAAAGACTTTCAAACTAATTTTCTACCCAAAAACGGTGTGGGGTGGTCGGTTGGAAAAAGCAGCCAACAAAGTCACGGAAAATGTGTTTATTGTTACGCTCAAGCTGTCGGGTAAGTGAGAGGGACGTTGTACAAGAACGTCGGAGTTGCCGTACCATTCAGTACGGAAAGGAATCCATACATCCGTCCCACGACGCTAGTGCGATACAAAGTTTCGCGTCTTCCATTTGGGCGGAGAGTAACTTCTTTACGCCGAAGTTTGGCCAGATCTTCTGTTCGTGCCCGGGTTGGAGATGATTGCCACCATCGAACGAATTTCAAACGGCTGACTAGGCATTCGACACAAAATTGGAAACAATCGGGGCGCATTGTACGCGCCCGAACGCGCTCAACATGAAGTGCAATGTAGCACATCGAAATGATTAGTTTGTAGCAACTGCTTTGAGGCGACACTGTTGTAGCCCAAAATTGGCCATCCGAGCTGTCGAGCTGCACCTGTATTTGGAGTCAAACGGTGGATTCGTGCGTTGCATCACGTCAGTATCTCGGGCCGCTGGGAGGGGGCGAGGGAGGGGGAATCGGGCAGAAATCATGACGGGTCGCACCGTTATGGGTGTGTTAGGGCCTGCGATGCACAAGCTCCCGTCCCACAAGCGTTGTCCTGGAACGGGCCTGGAATGAGCGAGAATCTGCGGAAGCAC
Source organism: Anopheles epiroticus (assembly GCA_000349105.1). NCBI lineage: Eukaryota > Metazoa > Arthropoda > Insecta > Diptera > Culicidae > Anopheles > Anopheles epiroticus. Next base: position 1,880,589 of record KB670724.1, read on the forward strand.
CCGTAATGCCATCGTTTCGCAGATACAATGGGCCAAATGGCTGGTATCTGTCTGCAAAAGGCGATAGAATGCGATAAAGAACACGGCTCCGGCCGTCGACGTGCCGCGTAGAACGAAGGAATTCGTCACGGAGCTTTACTGGAAGCGTAAAGAGCTATTATTGTACCATTATTCCTCATCGTGACACGCCAAAAAGATCACCTCCGCTGCGCGGGTTCTCCGCAGAAAGCGAGTGCTGTGTGCGGTTCTGAAACCGAACCTTGTTAAGAACCGCACGCTCGACCGTCCCCAACAGAGTGATGTGACTTGTGTGCCGCGCTAGCATAACGACGCTGGATGGTTATGTTGTTTCGTTTGTGCTGTGTTGCTCTGTTTCTCGTCGCTACTATTATTATTTGCGACAACAATAAAAATAAATGGCGCGGCCCCGGCAAGAGCAACCCGCGGAAATGGGAACACGCAGCGATGGATAAATAAAAGAACTCCCTTGCTATCCCAGCACACTCCCCATCGCCGGCCGATCGCGTCAAAGGGAGTTTCTTTCACTGTGGAAGCAACTGAAAGGGAAACGAAACAGTTAGAAAAAGTGACAATTGTCGTGGCCCGTAGGCTAGGGACGGATTTTGCCCGGGCGGGGTTCGCTCTGTCGTATAGGAAGTGAAAGAATGTATATATGTGTGTGTGTGTGTTTTGGGTTGAGGGTTACTGTGCGCTTTAAGGTGCAGTCTCATCTCAACCATAAATTGATTTATGAATGTGCTCGTCGCTTTTGTCGGTTCGGCAAAAGCGTAAAAACTAACAAACAATAGCATTGTCCCCTGAGGAGAAAATTGCTCCCTACCACTACCCTCAAGGACTGGCGAGTTGCTAGACTTTGGTGCAAGTTGATGAGTCGTTATAAAGTTGTTACTCGCCGGATTGTACTGGACGATCCTGCTGGGTTGATTTTATTTTGCTCTGTTGATTGAGTAAAGAAGCATGAGAGCAGCACCAAGCGATGCACCAAGAGCTTCATTCGATTGCACTACCTGACGTATTTCTCCAGGATTTGTCAAGGTCGTCCTTTTTACTGCTTTCCTCATAAAGAGAAGTCAAAATTTGTTACAGAATGGTTGTACTACAATGTATGAGGTTTAATGTTTACCTTTCCGTTCATTAATTTTATGCGTCAAACTTGTTCTGCAAGACAGCAAAGAACAAATTTATTCTACGGCAAGAACATCACTGTACACATGTTACAGCTGGTTCAAGCAATGACAAATATTCATGTTGAAATTCTGGTCCCATTACAACGTGTCGTTCAAATCATGCCATAAACACCCTAAACTGTATTATAATATAAGCCAAAAGTTCTTACAAGCTATTATTCTTCCAGTTCATCACATGAACAGGAACCGTACGAAGATTGCAACTGTCATAAAACGAGATTGAAACTAATTTAGAGAAAAAAATCAATATTTCAGAAAACTTCTTTGACCTACGATAGATTACGATATCTCCTGCTGGCGTCTGAAGCTTCTACTAAATAACATCTTCAAAACTTGACAGTAGTTTTTCAATCTTAATACAAATGGCTTCGCGTCTAACAAAGAACGGCCAAGTTATATTTTCCACTCCAAACAGGTTTTTTGCTCAGTTCTTCAACCAACTTTATAAGCTAAACTACTTCTTTTCCAACTTCAGGAAGCGACCAGCCAATCTAACCCTCTCTCAGCGCAGCTCACCGTCCGGTGCTGACGTTTCTTTGAAGATTTTCGACCATAAATTCTTCTTACCGTTTCCCCCGATTGGTTCAATCTTCGCGCACGGTCGGTAGCGATTATTCCGGTGCGGTCTGTTTGACTCTCTATGCCGCGGAACCGATCTTGGACGAATTCAATTTCACGTCCACATCGAATCAGCTGCGAGTGAGTGTGTGTGTTTTGTTCCCGCTTTGCGTGTTCTTTAACACGGGTCGAATTCTTCCTTCTGAACTTTAGTCCGAACCGCACCCGCGTCCAACCGGACCGTGTGGTTAATGGTTCATATTTCCAGCAAGGCAAAGTCGCATCGACACGGGAGAACCTTCGCGGGGGACTAACCAGGAGGTTAGGTTCGGGATCAGCTTGCGGCGGGCATGGGATTTCACAGACCTGCGGATTCATCGATCCAAATCTCGGGCCCGTTTCCCGTTTCAGCTGAAACGGAACGCGCGGCCTCGCATGGGCATTCGAGCCGCATCATTTAGAACCGCTCGACCGTGCCCACCCGAGAGACCGGTGCGGCAACCGGCTCGAGGGTTTTAAATTACTACGCCCGTCTGGCCCACAAAAACCTTCCACGGCGGGGCGACAGTAACGACATCGTTACGTGCACTCTTACGTTACCCGTGGTCAAGTTAAGGGCCACAGCCGGCACTGGAACGGAGAGCTGAGACGTGCTGAGGGCTGGTCCCCGTTTCGAGATTCGATAAACCGGAAACAATCTTAACTGGGTGGAAAAAAATTGACTCAGTGTAGTGTGTGCGATTAACTTTCCTTCTGTACCGCTTGCCGTGGAAGCACACTGGGGAGGCACGCCATTCTTTGGCCTCGAACGGGAAAAGGACTAATAATGTACCGCGTCGAGGGGCATTTTATCAGCACGGTCGGGCTGTCTATCACCCTTCGGATGTAGGTCACAGGTTCGAAGCGTAAGCGTCCCAACCACCGGATGTTCTCGTTGAATGACAACGTCGGAGCCTGCCGAGAGCGGACACTAAATTCAATCGTGTCTAATTAGTTTTCAGCGCACACGAGAGTCTCTCTCTCTCTCTCGAAAGATAGACGGAATGGCACGATAGGGAACACCCTTACGGAACGGTCGAGGCCACCAAACTCCCCTGAGGACACACCGAGACACACCGGTTCAGCGCTCGAAGGAAGCCATACACATGAAGCGAAAAGGCCATGTGGACGAAACCGTCCCGCAGGGATACGAGTGGCACAGATTATATTTAATATGCACCGGGCGTGCAGCGACGGGGCCCCGAAGGTCCCGGATCAAATGCAGACATGCATGGCATTGCGTTGTGCTTCCCGGCGAGCTGGACAACGGGCCTTCGGGGGGAGGGAAAGAGAGATCGTGTGGCTCGATTCCGGATTCCCTTCCACTCCTTCGGGCGCAATGCTCAACGAGGCAAAATTTGCAATTCAAACGCAAACGAGCGAACGAGCGGGATGGACGAAAAAGAATGGGAACGAATTTCAATACAAAATCCTAGTATCTGTCACGGAATGAAATGAATGTTTCTTTTGCATTGCGCTCCGGTCCGGTAATGGTCTTAATTGAGTGTGTATGGGCGAGGATTTTTTGGCCTGAACGGCTGCAGCACCACTTGAACGTTCGTGTCTGGAAGGTGCGCAGTGAAGGGCGAACAAGGGCTCGCAAGAGCAGAGATTGCAAATTGTATGTCTATGTGCGGATGCGGTTAAGGAAAATGGTTCCCAGCGTGAACGCTCCTCCTCTCGGGTGCGGCCGAACCGCTGTATCGGTACGGAGTGAATTAATTTTCTTCACAGATTCCGTGTGGCGTACTGATTTATTTGCTCGGAATCATTGTTTAATTCAATGAACGGGCAAGACTTCGCTTACAAATACGACCGAAAGGTATTGTCTAGCTCAATTCTCAATGGGCCGACGGTTGAGCGCATCTGTCCTTTTGTGGTGATTTTTTCTTCTCATCAATCAAACAATTATTCATGCCGAACAGAGGAGAGCGAAATTTAAAACGCTCTGCATGAGTGAGGCACAGTTCAGCGTAGACGAGGATTTGCATAAGAAAACAGATGATTTGAATGAAAAATTAATGGTGCAGTGAAAAGTTCGTTACATCAAGGTATTATTTGAACAATTTGCTGTGTTAAGTTCGTTCTTTATTTAACATTAATTCATAGCGTCATTTTTTTATGTCACATGTATTTGCAATTAGTTTTAATTTAATCGTCGTCATGTTTTTTTTTTTTTTTCAATTTTTTTAGGGCTCTTTTTCACTCTAAATCTACTGTAATTCTGTCATTCTTTATTTACAACAACTCAAAATTTGTACTGTAATATCAGAGAAGGGTCGGAATTTGGATTCGGTTTTACATCCATTTTTTCTCTTTTAACGCTTTGCATTCGATTATCCTCCAATTTACTGAATGAATTTATATACTTTTAATTTTATAAAGCTCACAACTGTAGCCTGCTACATCGATACATTAATTCATACCAATCATTACCACAAGACTTACAAAAAGATGGCAAAAAAACGCGTTGCTCGTGATGCAAACTTGCATCATCATCATCATCAACAACACGAAGCGATCATAATTTCATCGACGGCCCAACCCCATTACACCGCAATCAAAATTAGCTTATCATGCACAATCACTGGCATTACATTTACCGCACATTTTCTCCCTCTTCTCGCTCTTTCTCTCTCTCTCTCTCTCTCTCTCGCACTGTTTCCATCTTACTTATGCTTCACATCCTGCCTTTTTTTTTGCATACGATGCACGCTAATGCATTCAAATTTCCGCCCCAAATTCTGACTGTGGTTAGACCCCACTGCTTGGGCAGAAGCGGCTTTGTTGTGAACGTTCCAAAGAAATAATAAAATCACCACATCAAACCCTTAGCATAGAAGCCCCGACTTCAGCCAGCAGCAGATAAACACCGGAAATGAACCCGCCAAGCACTGAGCGGCAAAGCCTCCGCTCCGTCCCATTCTCTCGGTGGTTTTCGAGATGCACGAATCCCGGATTCCCCCACGGACACACCCACGAGTACGGTGGCTTCCTGTCTGTATCAATTACCGGCCGGAGGTAGAATGGAAAATCAGGAAAATCCTCACGCGCTCATGATTAATTCCCACTCCCTGCCCTTTTTGCTGTGTTTTTGTTGTTTGCTGCCCGTTCTCCGATGCACCCCACGCTGCACTTCCCTGCCACATGCAGCGGCAGCCGATTTGAATCCATAATTTCGTACATCCGAGCTGCGACCGATCCCATACCCGCTCGGGGCACGTTCCATCCGTTCGTTCGCTTTCCCAGCGCTTTATTTTCCGGAGGGTTTACCGTCCGCGCACGCCAAAGGGTGCATATATTAAAACAATTTAAATGCCACCGCAGCGCCATCGTCATCATCGCCGACAGCAGCGTCATCAATACGTCGACTCGGTTGCTCGTCGCCCGTCTACCCGGGCGATATATTGGTTGACACCATCGCGGCACGGACTGCTGCCTGGTTACGACAAGGGTAATCACAATTGCCAACATCGACCAAACTCGACCGACCGGCTTCGTGGTGTAATTGCGAGCTCAATATTTTTGACAGCTATCTCCAGCATCTGGGTGGGACTTATTGTGCGGGCCTATCGGACTGAAACCGTGTTTTATCCGGAGGGCAACAGAACGCCCCTGCCCAGCATACAAGACGCAGCACCAAGTAATCAAGTACGGGCCAAAGTTTTCGGTAATTGTATTCCGACCAGCCGAACGAAACTTGACGATTGATCCTCTTTTGACGCCCAAAGCCGTACCGACGCCCCGTCGGCAAACGATAGGCCCCGACAGACCCGGCCATCCTGATGATGACATATTAAAGGGGATTGTGCGACCGTTCCCTAATGCATGGCCGTACCTTCCCGAAGGGGATTTGGAAAGTGATTTTAAATTCATTAACGAACACGAGATTGTTCTTGGCCGATTGTGCCCACGTCCCTTTGCATCAGGTTTTCGTTTGCTCCGTCTCTCTCTCTCTCTCTCTCTCTCTCGTTTTCTTATTGCCTAGACGCTTTGGATGAACAAATTTGCAGCTCTCCGCTCGTGTGATCTGGTTTCTCCTCTGTGTGCCAAACATCCGGGGATTATCGCTTTCCTAACCGCCGGGACCGGTCGCTTTCGGTGAGCCATCCTTCAAATGCACTGCTCAAACTATACCCCCGGCTGGATGTTGTGTGCGCCGCGTGTTGCCTGTTGACAGAAGAGCCAGAAGGATAAGCTGCTTCCCATTTCCACCCGATCCCGTCCCGTCCCTATCCTGTTTTATGGACCGCCACGTCCTTGGTAACCGTTGCGCTTCGTTTAAACTCCCGTGCGAACCAATTCCAAACCGTTGCCACGGGCGAGAATTTAATGACGATAATCAAATATTTACACGAAGGCTCCCGGTTCTCGTCCCCGACGTCGACGAAGATAACGACGACGTCCAAGGTCTGGGAAGGGAAGGGGGGGGGGGGGAGGTAAAATTGATACCAGCCCGTAAGGTACGCGCCTTCCAGCGGTACAGGCAGGCGGGCTCGTTGCAAACTGTTCATTTGCAACTTTGATTTCCGTTTTCCGTTTTCCTCAAAACAAATTTCCCGATCCTGACGTGCCGTAATGCACTCGATTTACGGCAAGCAAGGGGACCAAAGTTTTTGGTGAAAGAAATTAAGGGTTCCATGGTACGGTTGGAAGTGTTGTACCACCACTACTGGTCTGAAGTTGCAAACGAGATGAATTTATTCTAATGGCTTTCTACGCTCGTAACAATGTATATATCTTAAAATTGGCCAAGAATAAGTAATCAAGCACATCTGGATTAATGCTTTTTGCATTCCTCGTGAGAATTACGAGTGGTGAGGGGGAAAAAACTGTGACAAACGCTTCACGCTATGCAATGCATTTTCAATGTGGATCTAATTGAAGGAGATTTCTATGCTTTTATCATACTCAGCAACGACAATAAATTATTGTTAATGATGTCGCAAAATTTCAAATCTTTCACATTTTAAAGCGAGCAGGGATGTACTGGATGATAAAGCATCAGTTGATGCTGATCATTTTAATGATGCTAATTAATCTTTCTTCACAACGAATGCTATCAAAGGAAAGCTTGGATTTGGGTAGCTAAAGTTTTATGCATATGTTTAAAAAAGGTTCTTAGTTTTGTTAACTATTGCTAAACGTCAAAAGAATGCCTATCACAGGCAGATTTTTTTTATTTTTCAGATTGAGCTTGAATTGTGTAGGGATCTACAATAAAAAGTGTCGGATGGAAAGGGATAATGTGAACGAAAATAAATGTTTGTATGAAATTACTCATTAACTTTGCAGATAGTATTTTAAAAATCATAAAAGGGTTTAAACCTTTCTCTACCCGAATACTCGTCATGCTTAATTTTAATTTAATTTCTAGGCTTTTATTAACGACATGAGTGTGAAAAATGGAACGTTCAAGACACTGAACAAAAGCAGCTATAAAAAACATTAATTTAGCCTCACCGTAAAATCAACCCGACCCCGGAATGGGCTTGGATTTGTTTGCGACGCGATGTACATAAAACACATTTCAAACACCCAAGGCGTCCATTTAATTCTACCTCATATACCGGTACCGGATTTACGATTCCCTCCGAGCCAAATGCTTCGTACGGTTCCTCTGCTGCCATGTGGCATTAATTACAACAATAAGACGTACATGCTTTTTAACTCCGGCACCATTTGCGTTCATACGCCACCAGCCAAGGCTCGCCGGTCGTGTAGCGTATTAAACTTCGTTTTTTCGCCTTTTGCCCTGCGCTCAAAAACACCCACCCAGCGTAGCGTACTTGTGACATGCCGGTCTGAGCTAGACAATCGCGCCGCGGGACTCCGGCCGGAAGGAGATCGCACACTGTAGGCACAGCCCAAGCACGGACGTGATTTACATATGGCACACAACCAGAGCAAGCCGAAACGGTTAAGCCAGCAGTACGGGTCCCCCATCGGCCGCCGCCGATCGTAATGTTCCGACATGTCAGCATGGCACGCGGGCTGTGACTCTGTTCGCCGCTCGAGAGTCCTTCTGCGAAGTGTGGTACGGTACCGTGTGAGCCCTTCCCTCGCCCTCTCTTGTTCCACCGGCACGGGAAGGATAAAGATGACGCGGGCAAGCGATGAAGATGAAGGCAAACCGATTGCGTGTCCGTGTTGGCATCGTTTCGTAAATTTGATATTTTGCTCTCGACCCCTTTCCGCACCCTCCGGTTGCTCCGGTTGGCCGTGGCACATTCTTAGTTCTGGAACGGCTCGCCCGCCTCCCTTCGCCCGGTCCTTCCACGTGGCTAGTGCGCGTCCACGAAGCGCAGAACGCAGCGGCATTTGGTGGAGAGGCCTTGGCAAGTTTTTATATTTAATTAACTCCCTTTTTGTTCTCCGATTATTTACGGCCCATTTCGTACCCAGTGCACGGCGGAGTTCGGGATGTCGTAAAAATCGTCCTCCCGGAGCCCGGGGCTTTCCACTCTGCAGCGTTTGCTGCTGCTGCTGCTGCTTCTGCTGCTCTTCTGGTCTAGGCCAGCGATCGGGGGGAAAAGAAAGCCGATAGCGTGCCTGGACCGAGAGATGATGGTAAAGTGGAATAATTTTAACAGCTATCCAGGCTGTCGTTGCGCGGCTCTGTGCGGCCCGTGCAAAGGGCATTGTGATAAATTTTCCCTCCCTCCTCCGGCCCTCCCGTTTTACCCGCCCGATGGTGATGTTATCTGCCTGGAAATGATCCGAACGGCACAATAACAACCGAGGAAGGAAAAGCCGGACCATGCGGCAAACGAACGGAGGCAGGGAAGAGAATTTACGGAATCCGACCTCGTCGCAACCTCTTTTATGCTGTTGCGTGCCTGCTAGCCAAAAGCCTCGGACGGAGCCTCAACGACCGTGTGCATCTAAGACCGGGGGCAGGGCATGGGGCATGTTTTATGGTTCTCTAATTTTTACAACTTTAATTGCCTCTCGGATCATTACATTTTTATACGCAACCATCCGGACGTGCATCCCGGCCGCCGAAACGAGTGCTATTCCACGGTACAACAGCCGTGCCTGATTGATGTGTGAGCGAACGGGCAAGGCCAGGCGCTCGGAGGTTTCTTTCCCTTTGCGATAACCCAAACACTGTTAGCGCAGCAGAGCAAAAGAAAACGCGCACCAGCGAGAATCTACGCCAACCTTACCGAATATCGGTTACCATTTTCGTTTGGAAATCGTTTCGTTTATTTACTTTTTTTTCTTCTATTTGCCCTTCTTCCCGAACCCCGTTCGATCGGGTATACCCGGCAGCGGTATACCCGGCCAACCACTAGCAGCAGCAGCAGTACGCAGCAAGGCAATCGTCACGATGTCGCACATGGTGTTGGCGGTTTATTGTTTTTGTTTCATTTCGTATACAAAGTGTTCGTCGTTCTTTTTTTTATTATTTCGCCAGGGGAATTTTCTCCCAATTCTCTCGGTTTCGGGGAAGATTTTTTCCGGAACGAGCGGTGTGTGAAGCGGGAAGACAATAAAAAATAGAGAGAGAAAAACATAAATAAATACTTTATGGCAATCGTACATTGTTAAGGGACAGCGTGGAGCTAAAGGGAGAAGTAAAGGGTTTTAATGGCCGTTCGGGGAAATTTTGTTCGTGTTCGTGTTATGATTTAATCCATTCCCGGTAGCATTTGAACCTGTGCCTGTTTGAGCATTCTAAACATAAACGGGGGGGGTAAAGCGTTGTTCCTTCTTCAGCTCTTTGGGATGGAACTAATCCAACCGGTTGAGAGACGTAAGCCTGATTCTAGGTTTAGTCCGTGTGCGTGATGATAAAAGGATCGATTGTAAGATCTTTCCGTGAGATTCTTCGTTCGTTCTTGATTAAGTCGTTTAAGCTTTGGTATTATTGTTAAGGGCTGGAAAAATTTGATGAAACAGCGAATGTTGAGTCAGTTACAAACTTTACGGTGCATTAAAATGGTGCTATAACTGTTTATGTATTTAGAAGTCATCTATTCAACTATTTTGATTAAATCAAGACACTCGTGTCATGTTTCCTTTAAACTTCTCAACATTTCTCGATAGAGTATTGCTACGTAGCATAAATTTTCTAAAATGTTCCTAAATTTTGAACTCTTGTTCCCTTTCCCAGAATTCAGTGTATTTTTGTGAATGCTGCATACTTTATTCATAAAAAGAAAACCTACTATATTTGTCTCGAGAATTTTCACGAAACCCTTAATTCAATTGCTCGCACATCGTTTCAATTATAACTAAGTCTGAGTAGAAATTTAGAAATATTGCCTAGCCATTCCTACCTACCTTATCCAGTATGAAGCGTAAAAATAATGCCACTTAAGTGTGTAGTTTTACAACCAAATGGTATTAATGTCTTGACTCTTCACGACCCTGCTTACCGTCAAGCTGTTTGAATATTCACAACATCCACCATCGATCGATCCACCGTTGACAGTGATAGCCGATATGACGTCTTATTAATTTCGGACCGTAAGCCACGGCCGCTCGAACGTTGCGTCACACTGGACCCGCAGGTAATTACACCAATTCCCTGCTGGTCGTGCAATCTCCCATTCATAATCAACCTGCTGCTGCTGCCGTTGTGCTGCGGCGAACGTGCCATCGTGAAGCGAAACAGTCGCTACCCCGGCGGCAAGGTACTATGGTGCTGATAGTTAGTGTTGTCCTTTTGATGTACTTTCGTTCGACAGCCACTGGTGCCGCCGGCAGAGCACAGTGCACCGAGCAGAGAGGCATACCCCTCAAGTGGATAAAGCCATTTGCGCTCTGCGGCGAGGTGTTCGGTGTGGCCGAAGGAGAAAGATCTGTCTTGGAGATGCACTTTCCACTGTATCTGGAGGGCAACTGTCTGATAGCTTGTGCGAGTGCTACCGTGTCCCACGTTAACATCACGTTCGAATGGTGCGCTAGCCAAGTGGCACCGCTGCTGCTCCTCCCCCGTCAAATCCAGCAGCTGGACCTTACCGTCGACCGGCAGAATGGGTCGGTTAGGTTTTACGGCTGCACCGAGAGCTATCGAGCAACGTTCGAGGTTGGACCGAACGTGTCCTGCATAGAGTCCCGCTGTCGGCAGATAATTTCGTATGCGAGCGAGAAAGGTAAACTGCCAGAACCGTACTCGTTCCATCCGGCGTACAACAGCGGTCAAACGAGACAGAAGCTGCCGGCGAATCGAATATCGCCCCTGCTTTACGGCGTTTACAGGAAAGCTCGGCAGAGACGGGGCGCTGTGGCAACGGTTCATCCTAATCTTTGGTTTATTGGGTCGTTCACATCGCTCACCTGGTTGTATTATCGGAGCCAAACTGTAGCCAAATAAGCAATAAGATGTTCAGATAGGCTAATCAAAGTTTCCTTTCTTTCGTTTAACATTTGTACAATAAACCATCTTTCCACGGCTTACTTCAATACATTTTCTTTTCCAAAAATATCTCCCGTACATTGATAAAATCTGTACATAGACTTAAGGCAAACCAACGGTCAATCGATAAAGGATACCTTTTAAAAGGCCCGACATTGTTCGGATCTCTTTCAAAGCATCTGCTTATACGCTGGACTGGACTTATGTTGGTGTAACAAATCACAGAAAGCCTGGCACACACAAATAGGTTCGGCATGTCTTTGACCAATCATGGGTAATTTAAATACTAAGAAAGCAGGCTGTATGTGTTGCAACACAAAGACATGAACTGAAACTAATGACATCAAAAAGTAGAAGTCACGCGAAACGAATGAAGGATAATTTTATCGTCCCAGAGGAATTCTTCGCTATGTAATACTCCTACGCAATTTGACCATTCGATAAAATAGAGTCAAAACAACAATATCTGGACCATCAGCATGATTTCTCACTTCCTCATCACCAGTCATCATCGCTCAAGCATACCAAGAGGGCACCGGCGCTGGAAATGTCACCGTTAAAGCTATTTGTCCTGGTGTCCACCGTCGTATTGATCGCTGCTCAGTACAGTTTCCACGGTGAAGCCAACGTAAGTTGCTTTCGTCAGAAGGGAATCGCAATCAAATGGGTACAACCGTTCTCCATCCATGGCGAGGTGATCGGTATGGTGGAAGGAATTCGCACCTCCAAAACCAATTTCTACAGCAGCAACTTCCACCATCAGTGTATGGCGGCTACGTTCAACATTGACCGAAAGTACGTCCATCTCGTCATGGAGCAGTGGAACAAGTTCGAGCTGCAACTGTTACTACCCCTTCATGTAAATGAGATCGATTTGACTGTCGAGAAGCACGGCGAGAGCGTAAAATTTTACGGATGTTCGCCCAGCTATCGGACAATGTTTCTGGTGCAGCCCGGTGTGAAGTGCGGAAATGGGTCGTTAAAGATGCTGGTAAACTTCCGAAAGCTCATCAGCGAACTACCGCACTCTTTCCAGAATGAGGTTTTGTTTCGAGAACTGGGACGAACGACACGGGTTGGTAAGATTTCGCCAGGCTTTTTAGCAGTATTTCTTAGAGAGAGCGATGGTTCCAGGATTGATTGTAGACCGACATTGGTCCTAGTGTCCGTGTTAATAGTGAAATTTGTGCAATAAGCCAAGATATGGGGAAATAAAATAAGGAAATTGGCGAATTGATGTGTCAGGTAGTTCTGTTTTGTCTTCGTCGAGCGACATTAACCAAGTCTATCTCATGAGCACACTGATGCCGCCGGGATATATTTTAACAATCACACAGAACAAGACTAGAAAAGCCATGTTTCGCAAAATGTTTAAACAGACTGCCTGTGAGGCATCATCTCAAACCACCTTCTGCCAACGCCATCATTATGTCAGTCAAGCCATAAAATGTAACCCATCGCCATCAGCTTTACGATCGCTGGCAAACGAGGAAACGTAACTTTTCGCCCAAGTGCACATACTTTTAGAACCACACGCTTCGTCTCGTACAAGGCAAGGGGTGGTATATAAAAAACTTCTAACACTTCAACAGCCGGTTTCGCCATTAGGTAAAAAGCTATTTCTCGTTTCGTATCGGCCCCGTGTACGCTTGGCTCGCCCGGCCGTATGCACTACTTCACCGTCAAGAAGCATTCGCTTTATGAGGGGCAGGCTTCTCATGTCATGCTCCCGAGTGGGTGCTCTCCTGATAGCACACAAAACATGGCAAACAAAAACAGCCCCGGAAAAACAACAGCAAACCCACCAAACTTTAGCATCAAGTACTTGAACAGACTCAGCGCCGTGCTCGCTCTCTTGCTCTAATCACTCTACCAGACGGCCGCAGCGCAAAGAAGTGTATGTGCTTGGGAAAACTTCATCTCTAGCGCAACACCGCGGGTCCCGGCGGGCGTTTATGCTGCTGACGCCGTGCTGCATTAATGAGCGTGAACGAGAGATCGCGTTTGACTCGGCAACGCTGCCCAACCATGGCAACAATAACAGAAAGCACTTAGCTTCCGAACACAGATCGTTCGAACGTCACTCGGTCTGTGCGCGTCCGTGGCCTATCGGCGCCCTCCGCGACTCTCAGCACGGCTCAAGTGTTTTACCATTAAATTTAAATAATTAGTGCACATCGAGGGCCGGCCCACGGCAGGCGGGGAGAGGCGGGCGCAATAGTTAAACCATTTCGGCTCGTGTGAGAAATGTGTCCGCCGTCTGGAGCGGTTCCGACGCTCTGTAACGGGCCCGTACTGCTCCGGTCCCAAATTTGACGAAATGTGAAATCCAAATCCTACCCAAAATAAATGACGAGCCGGTGTGGAAAAAATGTTCAAATCATCCTCTCATCCGTTCGTTTGTTTCTTTCTCCTTGAAAAGCTACAGACAGACACGAACCTTCCCTCGCCCGCCAGACAGCCAGCTGCTATCCGTATTAGTCAAGTGAAGTGGTCTGGCTGCAGCACTTCACCCGCTCCGTATCCTGACAGTCATCCGTGCCGTGGTCGGGGCGAACCGGGCCGTCGTTAAGGTCGTTTGTTTCGCTCACCCGATTCTTAAGGCGATTTGCGAAAAGCAATCGATCGCACCGTAGCACCGATCGATTGATTGATGTTCCTGCAGCTGAGTGGCTTTAGAGTGGCGGGTACCCTCGACGCACAGCAAAGGCTTAATTTCCGGCCCACCTTAATTGGCCGCTTCGCAGCAGTCGATGGCGACGACGACGACGACGACGACGACGATGATCGGCTGCTGGGTGTTGAGGCCGTGGGCTGCGCGCATTAGGGTATCCCGTCGGGAGAAAATTAATACTTGAGGAAAATCTCAGATGTCCGCTGTGGGAAGAAGGATACGGTGGAAACAGAAGATAAGAATGAAAAACACATACACCGAGCGTGTTCCAGTTCTTTCCCTGCGCATGCAAAAACCCTAAAGAGGGTCAGCAGAAGGAAACCTTTTTCGGTCCCTCCAAGCACTGCCAACCGTCCGCACCCAACACCCGAGCCCGGATGCCGGAACAGAGTGCAGCAAACTTCGCGGCCCTTCGCACCGGCTTTGGCACCGCACCGCACACGGGAGCAGCGGACCTGTGTTGGTAATTAGAAGCATTAGCAATGCTCATCATTTCGTAATCCCCTGCAGTGCTCTGGGCGCGCTACGGCTTTCGCCTAATGGGCTTCCGCCGGTCCGCCGGGCTGTTTGCACTCACTTTCTTTTTTCCCTCAAACCGCCCCAATCCGCCCTCCCTCGGCTTGGACCTAATCGGGAGAGCAAAAGCATTGCCGCAGCACGCGAAAAGTTCCCCGGCCCGGACACAACAGCCTTTGTTCTTAAGCACGCAGCACGTTATCCATGCACGGGATCCACGCCACTGTGCTCCTTTCTTCAACAACAGTTTGTCTTTGCACCGTTTCACCTTCGCCTGTGCTTCCGCCTGTCCCCATCGGAGCATATATCGGTTACGGGGTTTTCCGGGTCAGCTCGGGAAACCCGCGGTTCGACAGCAGTGGGCATGATTTATTCACTTTCACGTTGGTATGCATGTGGCCGCCCGACGGTGGTCTGTCGTCATGCCGTTGTTGCGCACACCGCCATGGGTGTGACCTTGGAACGGGCGCGGGGAAATTTATTGGATTCGATATTAATTTCTATCGTGTTCGAGAGCACACTCCCCGAGTGAAACGAGCTTTGGTGCGGCGGGGAAAGTGGATTCTCAACTACCCGGGGAGGCCTCCCCGATGGGTGTGCGGAAAATTTCGAGATCCAATTTAAAGCGCAGCTAACAATGCATGCAAAAACCAGGGTTCAGCCACGAGAGACGATAGGCGAGCCGTTGATTGAAATCGTGCAATCGTGATCTAGGCATTTCGGTGTTATATTTATCTCGCACAAGAGGAGGGCTTGCTTCAGTTTGCTCTAGTCGTTTATTGCGATTAGATAAGTTTGAATTGTTGTGTTGATCAAGGGCTGTTTCGGTTTGACTATTCGAGTAAGTTTTCAACTCTCAATCTACCTCGCATGGAGGTGTGAAGTTGTTTGAAAAGATCTGTGTACACCCTGTGTAGCATCTGCAACTTAATCTGGGATCTCATTTGTTGTACATTGTGCAATTATATAGGGAAACTTTTTAGTAGCAGTCTACCATAATGTTTCCTATTCCTTTTGCCTGTTGATGTGTTTTGAGGGTCTTTAATTTGCTTTAGTTCTTTTTTTGAAAAACAGTCACTCTTTAGACTTTAACGCTAGTTACACCTAACAACATAATCCTTCGTTCCTATTGATTTTAAAAATTAACATTTTTTTCATATTCATGTTGCTGGAGAACCGTACTGTGCAGCTTTAAAGTAAATATTTGTAATAAAAATATTACTATTTGATCTGGCAGTAGAATTTCACTTCAAATACATTTACTAGCTCAACAAGGCCTATAATATCTGTTCCAGTTATTCAATTTTACTGTGGAATAAACATTATAGGAGACAAAATCATCACGCATTGGTTATTTAAAAAATAAATGGATTTATTATCAACAATATGATTGAGTCACATTCGGAATGGTTTATTAGTAAAACAATCGCATACGTTTCATCGGAACGGTCACTTTCCGGGTGCTGCTGACTACTGTGGGTATGAGGAAATAAAGCCCTATTTTATCCAAACATGATTGCATGACACACATCACGCTGGAACCTTTACAAAATTAAACAAAGCAAGGATTACCCGCCAACCGCCAGTGTCACTGTCGATGGTGTTCGATTACGCCACAACGCAGCTTCTATAAAAGGGCACACATCACAGGCACACACACACACACACACACACACACACATGCATGCATGCATGACCGTTTCGTGAAAACAATTGGCAGGCTAATTTCTGCTCCCCGGTCACGAGGGGCTCAGCCGTCACCCGGCGGGCTGCGGATGAATTATTCATGGCCCTCCTGTGTGACCGTAGCACGGAGTCGCGTATGCACAATGGGCCCGATCTGCAGTGCGCAGTGTGTGATGGGGGTATGATGTTGCGTTCATACCGCGTGTGTGTAACACACGAAATAAAAAATCTCCATTTCATAAATTTATAACCCTCTGCTGCACCGTGCGGGACCGCGGGAAGTCACGAGTTTGATTGGATGGTGGTGGTTCTGCGTCTTCGATTCAATAATTTCTGCTCCGGCCTGCTGTAAATGCGCATAAAATATTCATCTCAAGAGGCACGTCGGAAACTCGGAAGCGGAATCGAAAACGGCGGCGAAAGAAATGCTGCTGCCGTTCGAATCGAATCGGAAAAAATACGGCGCCCGTTTTGATGGAAAACGGTAGATTGGCTTGGCTATTCAAACAAAAGACGTTTACGCTCTGATGTCGTACGATTTTCGGGACGGGCTTTTGGCTCCAGTTTATTTCGGTTCGATTTTCTTCTCCGCATGCCACTGGCGGGTGCTTCCGAGCACGAGTGTTGGTTTGCGCAATGCTGGCAGGAAAATTCGGCTCATCATCAACGACACATGTCATTACCGTGACCGTGAGGCTGCATTAGCTGCCATCGGATACTGAAGAAACCAAGCGCTACATAAAATCCTTCCTCGAACCACTTATTGTGCCTGCCGCACAACCGTTCCACCGGTTCCAGCCGGTGGCCCGCTTCGGAAAACGGGCCACAAAAGCTCTCAAAATCACATCCACCGATGGTAATGGGCCAAGTTTAGCTCGCCTTTCGGTCGTTTCGTTTCGATTGATAGCGCTTGATTGCAGAGCGTCATTGCCCACATTGTCCCGCAGACGCCCTCCCCGTCCACGGCGCCACCTTCGCGCCGAGCGTTTGGAGCGAGACGGGGGCGAAAAACACGTACCGACCAGAAAATGAAATCCCCTTTTTCACATTCTTTCCCGGACGCCCGAGCGGCCATGTGCAGTATTGACTTCAATTCAAAAGCAATCAATTTTAATGAAATCCCATGCTGTCATCATTGTTTCCGGATGCGTGCGTCCCGGCCCAGTGAGGTTAGCCGTTTGCTTGCAACGCACCACCATTCCCGTACTGGTTCTACCCGGGGCTGACGAGGGAAGAAGTCGAGCTCGAAGCAACCGCAACACCAAGAAACCGGGCGTATTGATGTCATTAATTATGGATTCCTTATACGACTTCATCAGCGGCGGACGTTGGTAATCAGAAGAAAGCAGCAGCCACAACGACGTTGCAGGAAAAAAAAAAACAAGAACCGTCGCTGTGGGTGCCTTGTTTTCAGCCCTTGCTCCTACGAACGGAAGTCTCAAGTTTCTTGGCTGGCTTTTTATGTTTTAGCAAGAAGCCACGTGTGAGCTGCATTTACGGCGGCAAAGGCTCTGTTTTCTGCCGGCTCTGTTTCACGCAAACTGATGAGAAATGCGTCACTCATGGGAAAGCGTTTAAAGGCCACTTGTGAGACGGATGGAGTCGTTTTCCTGCACGTTCCGCAAAAGGGATTAAGAAGTTCCACACTGTTCGGAATGTGTAAAATTTTCATCTGTATCAGGAATAGAATTGGATGCGTCATCTTTAACCTTTAGCGTTGTGCTTGAAGAGGGTCGGCAAAAGGTTGGCAAAGATCAAATCTAGCTGCCAGCTGTCCATCCTTTACGCTCCATAACAGCAGAGTGCAACTGGATGTGTAAAACGCCGGGATCTTTCTTTCTTTTTAATCAGCATCGAAACAATCAAATCCCTGAAATGGTAAAATAAAACAAATCAATTTGATCTAATAAACGAATAGATGTCACACACTTCCCCCATTTTCTGAACCGAACCCATCCCTGGTCGTTCCCTGTGTGTGCATTTGTTTCGGTACGACCTTGTCCAAAAACCGGCAGAGGAAAACCAGTGACACGTTTCACCCCAAACAGCAATAGGGAGGCAGCGGAGTATAAATGTTTGTCCCTTGATTGATCGAAA
Source organism: Anopheles epiroticus (assembly GCA_000349105.1). Taxonomy (NCBI): domain Eukaryota; kingdom Metazoa; phylum Arthropoda; class Insecta; order Diptera; family Culicidae; genus Anopheles; species Anopheles epiroticus. Next base: position 1,898,734 of record KB670724.1, read on the forward strand.
AAGGATTGACAGACAGGAAAGGAAAATTTGGGTTTGTGTTCGCTTTGCGCCCGTCGTTCCATTCCCCCGGTTAGGGCTCGTGGCGGCCGGTAGAGATAGTGACAGGAAGTGGCATTTGCTTCGGCCATCTGATAATAACATTCTTCGTTCGTTATTCTGCCTGTGTCAATCATACGAGCGAGCCGTCTCGAGACTGGTTTGCTTCCTTTTTTTTATTACTGGCTTATTAACGTTGGATATCAAATGATGGAAAATGTTTCCTTTTTGGCTCCTCCGCGTGTTGCTCGTTCCAAGTGGTTGAATTTTGACTGAAATAATTGACACATTTACGCTGTGCCAAATTTTGCTGTTGACCGTTTACGTTAAGGGAGATGGACGTGAGACAAGCTCACGGTGTCAATGGCCAACTTTGTATTGCTGCAACTGTTACCTATCTACAAGCCTTTTAGAACTTTGTTTGGCACCTCGATTCGGCTGATGTTGATTGCACATAAGCAGTAAATGAGGATTGTATTATCATATATACTTTTAGGCAGAAAAAAACTGCTCGTCGGAACCAAATTCCCTTCACCATTTTATGGTTGCTACTGCAAAAGAGAAACGCATAAACTGTGCAAGATGTTACAACAGCTTACTCAGTAAAACTGTCTTGGTTATTCAAGAAACGTTTCACAACTTTTTATTCCCAACTTTAAACATATCAATATAGCAACGGTTACCCATTGAGAAAGATTTGGTAGATGAAAAACGAGCAGTTGTTCTACACATTCAAACGTATTACGCTACGAGGCTTTTTTTTATCAACGCTGCATAGCCGATAGAACCGCATCGCATCACTTATTCATACCCGATTTCACCTTCATACTTGAGCACATTAATCTACTGCGGATGTCTATCGCTCGCAAACGCTGATCGCATTCGTTCGGCAACGAGGCAGGTGCTTGAAAGATAATAAATCGATTGCTAACAAGAAGCAAAACTTTACGTTGGCCTTCCCATGCTTCCCGGTTCTAGGGTGCGCGTTAGATGCGCTCTCTAATACTTCTGCACCCCCCTCCCCGCCCCTGCCTTCCCCCGTGCTTTCCTTCCCTCCTCCCCGATCCCAAAAGGATCGTCCCATGGAACGGCTATCAATTATCATTAATTTACTCCCTCGCCGGGTTCCGCTCCCCGGGAACGATTCGATTTTATTTCCCTCCGTGCAGAAACTTCCGCACATTCGAGAGAGTTTGGGAACGGGCGCACCACACAGATAATAGGTTCCCGTCCCGCTCGAGCCCGGACGGGGACGGTCCAACCCGGCAGGCGCCCAGGTTCTTTGCGCGGAATTCGGCGAAACGGCGACGGTTCACTTTCAGCATAATAATAGACTCTCATTATGCTTCGCTTCGCTTTAGCTGCGGGCTGCCTGCTGCTGCTCCTGCTCTCTGAACCCAACCCGGGCCATCCCGCGGCTCACCCGCGGGTGGGGAAGGTTCATTCAACGGCCATATCTAATATTTAAATGAACCATTGTTCTGGTTGCCGGGGCCCGCCGAAGCTCGAGCGCTTCTTGTCGCGTCCGAACAAAAGGACTCGACTTCCTTTCTTAATGCACATGTGCGTGTCTGTGCGAGTGTGCGCTGGCTCGCTTCAAACCGCTTCCGTGTCTCGTCTTAGAAATCGTGCAGCACATAAAGAAGAAAAACCACACCAACTATTCAACTATCTTTTATTTGAAACCTCGTCCTACTTCTCCCCTCCATGCTCGTAGCCTGGTTAGCCTGGCAAAAGGGTAGGGTGCACTCCCGGAAGCAGGACTGTCGGATGTGAGTGTTTGCCGGTTTGCCAGTTCCGGCTAATTTTATCACCATCTCCAACCAGAATGCTGCCGGATACTGGCGCAAAACGCACAGCTATTTTGCACTGCCGAGCAAATTATGCTGCTCGCAATCATTTTATGCAAAGCACACACACACCTAACACGATCACATGAAAGAATATTTAACTCTTGCCGACTCGACTCCTCTCGAGCCGTGCCTGGTGCGAGCAAAGACAACCCAAGGCGCGCAAGATTGTCACCTCACTGGAGCAAAACAATAGACACTGTTAAGCGCGGGGACGACTCTGCTGTGTTTGAAGGTGAAGCGAGATGCGAAACAGTGTGCCCCCGGATGTCGTACCACCCCACCGGTCCCCCCGAAGGAGGCGGGAAGACGGAGGAGGAAAAACCGTTTTCTGAAAAGAATGAAACAAAACGCTTTAGAAAAACGGAAAACTTACGGAGATGATTTGCTAAGTCCTCCGAATGCTGCACAATGCACTTTTTTATGGTAATGCCTAGCAGCTTAGCATGCCATGCTGTCAAAAGCAAACGGTTCCTTGCTTTATTGTTGAATTTGAATTGAAATTCTGGCACTCGTTCAACAGGGAATTTCATTAGCATTGAAATCGTCTCCAAAAAATTGTGGCTCAACTTCGAAACCATCACACAAAGTAGTGCCTTTAAATGCTTTAATCCCAACTCGTTTAGGCGAAATCCGTTCCTCGGTGCTTTCTATCACCCCATACAGCAGATATCTTATGAAACGTGTACTCTTTTCATCTGTCGCTAAACACTTTGTGAGCCTTTATGAAAACGGCACCATAAATAGAAAAGAGTGCCTGATTAGATTACATCTCAAAAAACGAGCCAGCTTAGCCGGAACCCCTCTAGTCGATGGCCGAAAAAGGACGAACAATATATCATAAGGACTCGATCCATTAAAAAGAACTCACCAGAGGTATAGCAATGCGCGCGCTGGTACGACACAAATGCCCATTCCCATTCGCACAGGTCGCACAAGGTCGTCCTCCCATCGTGGCCCATTCTTTTGTGTACCGTGAACCCGGTTTACATCACACCAGGGACACAAGGTAGAATTTGCTGGAAACGGTACACATCGACTTTCCCGGTGCGTTGCACTCGACCAGCATCAGCCACGGCAGGAGGATGAACAAAACATGTTTTTACGACCACGGCTGCCCTGGGCTGGGCAAACAATGGCATCCTGAGCGCGCGAGTCCTGATGGCTCGGACGGATAACGGCGCTTGAGAGTTTTAATTTTTCAAAGAAATACACTCAACCGTACAACAAATGGTTCTGCGGAGCCAGTTTGGAAACAAGCTCCCTACCTGCCGGTCGAACAATTACATCTCTCGAAACTTTGGCTCTATTGTTGAGCAAATATGCTTTACAAAACTTTTTCCTCCAATGCTCTTAAAGGAACTGTTGAAGTTGCTAAAGAAGTGTGCACAAAATTGAATGATTCGCTTCTCGGTGGTATTTACTCGCTCAAGTCACATCCACCAGATGCTACACTTCTGTGGGATAGTCACGCCGCTGCGCTAAATTGGACACGTATAGCAGTGTTTTTATGTAATTTTAATAACTCCAATAGTTTGATACAATGTTATCCTCGCTTTTGCTAACATTTGTGTCAGCTCCGTTGCCGCTGACATCACTCGCGGCATTGTCTGGAAACGCTTTTCCCATCCCTGCTGGGAAGCCAGCCAACCAGCCGTACGGCGTGTGTTGAGGCCGCCCAGGCCCGAGGAGCAATAAACTGATCATTGCATGTTCCGACTGTCGTGCCGTTTTGCACCATATGCTGCAGACACCGCTTTTCGCTATTGCCCGTCCGGACTGCAATAACTGGCGCGATGACGTAAACCCGCATGCCACCAAATTGGCTCGCTAAGCAAGCACAACACAATGGCGCATCATCTCGTTTCTCGTACGAGTTCTCTCCAGGGGATGCCGAGATTAAAACAGGGAAAGGCGAGGGTTAGGAAACACTGATCGATTGGCGAAGCACTCCGCGGTATCATCCCTCGGCACACATTTAAGCATACAAATAAAATGTTCCAATTTTCGATTTTTCCTCCTTGCCGGAATCAACGGCTTCTCTCTCCCTCTCTGTCTCTCTCCGCTCATGGCAAGCGTAAACCGGAAGCGCTGGTAAAATAGTGCACATTATTTCCATATTTAATATTCCATCTGCGAAGAGTTCCGGAACAGCCGGGATTCCGGTCCGGGAAAGCTAGCCGATCCGGGTGCCACGCACATTGCTCGCTACAGAACAGAGAACGGAATCCGTTTTATTGTACTCTAGTTTACCGGAGTGGCTCGGTTTACTTTACCGTCCGGGTGTGTGTGTGTGTTTATGCTTTTCTGTTTTTGCTACATTCCATTTCCCATTTTATCCAGACTCTCACACTCCATCGACCCCGCATGGAAAAGCCCTTAAAAGGTTTGTGAAGTCTAGCAGTCGGCTTTGCTGCAGTTTGAGTTTTCACCAGAGAGATAAGTTAAGCGGGGAAAGCCCCTTCGGGCGATTGTAATGCGTCCTTTTTATTTATTTTTAATCACGTCCATCCAAACGAGATATCCTTGTCTTGTTTTTGCTTTCCAGCAGCGCCCCGGAGGGTCGTTACCGGGCGTCTGGAAAACTGGACAGTTACAAGATCCGTCTACTGCGAGGGGCCACACAAAAACACACACACACAATCCGAGAGACAAGCGGGAAATAGTTTAAAAAAGAAGTGCTTTATAGGCGGAATTAAGATTCTTTAGAATTAATTCCGTGCAGCGTAAGCTACCGTGCGAGCCAGAATACCCTGCAAGGCTGGAAAGACCCTTCCGTGATGGTACGGAAATCTTCCGAGCATGCTTTAGTGTCGTTCCACAAAAAAAACGAGACTTCCTTTTATTATTGCAAACATGCCACTTTTAGTACCGACAGTTCCAGCAAGCAGCAGCTCCAGAAGCCGCATCATCATCATCATCATTTCCCCGTCAGCATGTGCCTCTGTCTCTATCTTTCGATGGTGTCTGTAAACCCGTGTCGGGTGAACACGTCCACCGAGGGCCACAATTTCTAAAGCGGACGGCAAACATAGCACGAGCCGGCCGGGACGGCACGGAACCCCTCGATTAAATTGGCACACATGTCGTGAGTGACGTGACATTTTCTAGGTATGTAAAAATTCTTATGAAAACCGTGGCCCTTCTTTCGATTGTTTATTTTTGTATATTCTGTTTTCTTTTTCCTCTCTCTCTCTCTCTTCATCGATCCGTCTTAACTGGTCGTTTTGTTGTCGGTTGGAAACTCGTATGCTGTTACGCATACTGTGCACCCATGCAGCGCTAGGAACCGTCTTTCTCCCCTGGAGAGATCGAGAAAAAAAAACAGGAAAGGAAAAAGGAAAACAACATAATCACCGGCCTCGGTTGGCGCAGGCAAGCCGGCTAGCCCGGTGGCCACAGGCTGGAATGCGTGGCATGAAACAATTTTGAAGTGGTGCTGCTTTCGGGCTTGATTAAGGACACAGTTTTCTCCCGTGGTTTGCTTGGTCATTGCCGGTGCTTGCTGGCTGATGATTGTTATTTTATGATTAATTTGAACGCATCTTCCTGCTCGCATTGCAATGGAAACGAATTATGTTTGCGGTCCACAGGAGTTGGTAAAATTGCATTTGCTTGTTACGGTACCGGGCCTGCCTGCCTGTCCAATATGTCAATGTATGTATGAATATTAACGTGGCTTTGCTCCTTTGGAGTCTTTCGCCACTCCAATATGTCAATCGGCAGTCGAAAAAACGTTGTCATCCTTTTATCTCTCACTCTGTGTTCCTTTTTTTCTTGAAGTTTCTCTATTCGTTATTTGGTCATACTTAACCGGTGTCCTGTCGTAATAACTTTCTTCGTCATGATCTACGATGTTTATTTTAAAAATTTATTTACTCAAGCAAATGAAGATCTTAAGGCAGTATTGTAGAGCGCCTTAAGGTATGTGCGTGCGTATAGAAACGCATTAATCACCTTTAGAATTATTTAAAAAAAAAAACAAGGGAATCCTGCTTAGACTACGACCTAAACGCAATGACATCAGTTCACCACAAAAAAAAAAAAAACAGAATGAATTCCACAATACCAATTGACTCTAAAGTGGGCCACCACAAAATTGACAGTGACGAATTGGGACTTTATGAAGACTAAAAGAGAGCGAATGACAACAGTTGCAAACTGGTCAATGAGAGCCTGCAAATCCCTGAATTGTATAGTTCCTTCCCGCACTGTGCTCAGCTTAAAGCACTCCTTTTACTTTCTCCCTTCACACATTGGAGTAGAAATTAAAATTTTCAACTTTGTGCCTGCTCAAAATGCACGCTACTGTTATCAAACATACCTTTTAAACCCGTTCAGCGTATCTCCATAAAAGTTCCAGTGCAGGAGGAAAGCGAAATTAATAGCATTACAATCACTTTACCGAACAGATCGGCACGAAGAGGGCAGGCATTATGGAAGCCTTTCATCCCGCCGATCGCACGATCTCGTTTTCTGCTTTGTGCTACACCAATCGTTCCCTTCTCCCCCTTTCGGCTGGCCCTCTACCGCAAGAGCAGAATGGCCGAATCAATTGGACTAGCAATTGAATGAAGCGAATTTCCCTACCAGTGATAAACATGTCGCACATTCAATTTGGTGGAAGTTTCCTTCACGCGAGGCGCACACACACTGCGTCAGCCCTTTTTGAATACCAACAACCGTCAGTGAACGCCGCGTTCGTGGGTAAATGACAAAAATGGTTGCCTCGCATTGTTGGTGCAATATGCAGTCACTGTCAGTGACATGCCAACCTCTCCTCCCCCTCTTTTTTTTTTCTTCCCGTAGATGGTTACGCTGATGATAAAGCAAAACATAATAATACACTTTCGAGCTGGCGTAGGAACGGAACGGAAACGGTACAACGGATTTGAACGGTTTGGAGGGTATGGGGCGGCAACCGGGCTGCTGCTCCCGCTGTAGGAAGCAGCATTTATCCACCTATCGTGATTTGTATCTGCACTTGAACCGTGCCCACGTCGTCGTCGTAGTCGACCGTCGCCGTCACCGTTTGCCGGTAGCGGGCATGTGTACTATCCATTATTGCATCGCAACCACGACGGTGAACGCCAGCGGCCTCGACAGCCAGCGTGCTCGATGTCATCGTCATTAACGAACGCGGTAAAGTAGATGCATCTGGCTGCGCGGCCAAACGAACCATTCTTGATGCGGTGGCCGCCTGGTGGACAACGGTGTTGCGGGGTGACAAAAAAGGGCTTTGTGTCGTTTCATTTCTTCTCGCCATCCGTCCATCCGTCTATTCAAGTATTCAGCACTGTGACACGATCATTGTGACAAGATGGCATAGCGGTTGGGGGCAGTGCTCACATATTTGCATAGCTTGGCAGCCGCACATCGAAGTTCAATCACATTTCACGTGCAACCCGGTTAGCAACCAAGGGGTGATGGGGCCGGTTCGCGAGATGTTACGGAATAGAAAGGCCGGCAGGTCCGAGTGCTAACGAACGAATAGAATATTTTCTTAACCTTTTATGTAGCTATAGGAGTGCAAGCATGCCAATGCTGAACGCTAAAGAAGAAATGTAATTACTTGCACACTTTTCTCAAAGATTTTCACTATGTTCATTATATGTGCGTTTTGCACTTAAGACACTCTATAGTTTAAGACAGTCTTTTGAACGTAATAACAGAACCTTTTTCATAACAAATAAAAACTGTTTTAAATATCTTTGAGTTTTTTTTTTATTCCGTAGTGACGGCCAGGCCGTATTGCGTATCTTTGAGTTAAACTGTAAATCAAACATCGCTTGACTTATTGTTTTTCTATAAAGAAAGTAAAGTACGTAAAACTGCACGTAAAGTACCCAAAACTACACTTTTCCGTCACAAGGGCACGCTAGAGTTCGTGATGATTTGAAACAAATTAACTTCCTTCAGTAATAGCTTCATTTTCCGCTTCAATAACCATCCGGTCACAACCAGACCATCGTGCAGCGGGAAAGGGCAGAAACTCAGCCCAACCAAACCCAGTGCAATGAGTGAAACACACATTACTTTCATAAGAAAGCAACATACAGCGTACAACAGCAAAAAAGAAATAACTACATGCTCCCAGTTGGAACCCATCCCCGGAAACGATTCATTTGAGCTCGAGATTAAACTGCCACATGGAGGAGTTCTGTTCTGCGCCTCCAACTGGCCGGGCTGGCACGTTACTCAGTAACGCGATTGCACAGACCAGAGCAGCTTACAAAAAAACAAACCAAAACCAGAAGAAAAAAAACGAACCCCAAACCAGTCTGCCATTAATTTGCGAACAATGTAACATGTTGTGTATTATATGCTAAACGAGCCGACTACACCAAACTGCCTGCCCGTGCCTTTTGCCGAGCCGTCCCGGCCCGGACGGACGAGTACAGCGAGATCGCAGATCACAAACGACCCACTGCTGTCGATGCTGATGACGCTGATGATGCTGATGACGCTGGTGATGCTTACGGCGAATGTTGACGACTAACGGGGCACGCCTTGCCTTGGCCGTTTGACGGCGGGCGGGTTCGGTTTCGGAATACTAATATGACCTACTGGCAGAGCACCGCACGGGCAAAAGGTTGCGGTCACACAGCACAACCCGGCGGCCAGCCGTTCATGCTGCAGTCAGTTTTTGCGTTGACAGAGGACTCTACGGTCGGGGGAATTCGACACACACACACACACACAACCGCCCGAAAGGGTTCGGCCGTCGGTCGGATATCGCTTTCAACGCTCCAAAAACTGTGCTTCAAACGCGTTGCGAGCAGCGCTTCATTTGCATGTTTGGTTCTTATTTCTAGTGTGCGTGTGCAAAGGGTTGTGGGGCCGCTTTGTTTGCGTACACATTTGCATTTCGTAAAATACGACGCGGGGAAAAAAAATACTAATTTTATGTTACCCCCTTACGTGGAACAGTTACAATTGGTACGGTTCAGTTCCTAAAACGTAGAGTTCGTTCCGTCATCAGTCGCAGTCAAGCTGTCCCTGAAACTTTCTCACAGTTGATAATTTCTCGGGGTCAAAATCGGATCAATAAAGACTGACTGGTTCACGGGATGGTTACCTCCTTGCAGGGGAAAAGTGCTTGCAAATGGCAATTGTGAGTTGATTGAGTCTCAAGTCCCTTCCCGGTCTCTCGGCAGCAGAACCACGGTTAAGAGCAGCAGCAGCACATGCACCGCTTCTCCATCCAGCGCATTCTACATTGTATATAACCTCTACTGTCACGCGTTCGTTCCATTTGTTTTGCATTCCAAAAGCGCTCCCATTGAGCAGGAGGCGAAAGAGACCCGGCCGAGGAAGAAATGCCATCAACATGATTCTGTCCCGAGTCCACTTCCTATTGTTGTGATTGAATAATTGAAATCAATCAAAAATAATACCCACCGTGCCGTTGTGGCCCACGGTGCGTTCCCTTCCGAACCCAGAATAGTTGCAGGGCGCGGTTCCAAAACGTACCGTATTTCCGTCGCTCGAACATACAATTGCTTTTTTGCTTCTTTCTTTCTGCCAAACACTTTCCCACACACACACACACACACACACACACACACACACACACGCACGCTGGCCTCATCCGATTGTGCAGGGTCAGAAGCGTCTTCGCGCGCGTAAATCGACGTCCATGCCGTGCGCGCCGTGTCCAACCGCATTGTTTCGCGAGTTGCTTTTGTTTCGCATCATCGGTTTGCCACGTTTCACGGGCACGTTTTCGCCTTTCTGGCCTCCGGCAGCCATGCCATAGGCGAAGAGTGCTTCCGAACCGAACCGTTTTTGTTCCGTGTGCCAATCTTAACGACCATTTCTAAAATCGCAATTTACAACCCCTTTGGGCCCTTTGCTGCGAATGGCAGCTCTTTGTACCATTGTATTGCTTGGAGCGCGAAATGGTTCGAGGATTTTATAGAAACAGAGATACCATGGAAACTGTACATTCAGGCATCATTAGGAGCAGGTTTCGCTCCGAGAGCTCATGTTTCATTTTTCGGCACTAATACTCGGCGGAAAATCGGCGAGTTCCTTAAAGAAAACTCCGGCACTTTTAACTGCAAATCCATCACCGAACCGTCTGAGAAAGATTTTTTACATATCCCCGCAAAGGAAATCCTTAGCTAGTTGGCCACCGCCCATGGTGCAGTCGTTTACGCCTTCATAAATTTCGCGCACGCATTGTGTGCTTGTGCCTGCACAATGTTAAAGCTTTTCCCTCCCGACCGACCGAGAAGCCTGTTTGCCTTAATCGCGGCCCAGCCATCGGCTGAAACTGTCAAGCCTCCCTAATCTGCACGGAGAATGTCGAAGAAAAGCGACCAGAAAGAACCCGGCGTAAAGGTGTCACAAACCGTATCGGGCCGGAGGAACGATGTTTTTGGGTTCGGGTTTGTTTTCTTTGCCTTCCCTTTTGCCGGAGCTTAACTGCTGGAGAAAGAATAATTAATGAGCCGCACATTGTGCAGTGCGCGTTGATCGACCGATCATTAAAATCCGACAGGGATCTCTGGTGCGTGACAAACTCCCATGTGGCCGAGGCCCGAGGCTTAGCCAGGCTGTGACAGTTTGGATGGAAAGGGATTGTAACTGCTACTGCTTACGAAACAAAATAGGCTCACAGGTAGTACGCATTCACGGCACTGGGAGCGAGGAAGTAGTGTGGCGCGCTGTGATGATGATCCGTCATGATGTTCTGATGGCGGAATGAAGGTCAGCTGGTCAGCACTCTTAACTATGATGGATGGAAGGTGACCGTCTCGTGGTAGTTTTAAAAGCTAGATACCTGCCATCGGACACTGCGGGGAATGTGGTAAAGGATGTTGATTGCGCGTGTCCTTCACTTTACAGTGTATCTAGCTATGGGCAAGCTCTTAAACAAATACCGTCCGTAGATTGTTTAAACTGGCCAGTGTTTCATGTCGATTAGATTGTACGGGGCGATCAAAAGAGATTAGAGAGTGAAGGATGCTTGCATCCTTTCCATTTTTGAACAAGGTATACAAATCCGGATGGAAAGGCCTCGTTTTACCTCAGGACAGGCCCTACTGTATTAAAATTAGGTGTTCTGTTCTAACTAGAACAGAAAAATATTATTTAAATTAGTAAAAAGGTATTCTATAACGAATCATAAGTTACAGTAGCTAGTTACAAGAAACTGGTCAACAGGTCAGTAGGAGGCTCAAACTTCTACCCGATAATACAAATGTGGACGTGATGGCGTCAAAAATAAAGATCAACAAAGCTTTTAGGTCTATTGTCATATTACTATCATCCTTTATTAAATATAACTGAGTTTTAAGCGATGAATTAGTTATCGGTTTCAACAATAATTTTACTCCCAATTTTCATACGTTGATGGCTTAAACATGCAAACATTTGAATTAACAAACCTTTCGGCTTAAATTTTTGAATTTAAAACAAGTGCTTTAAGTGCTAGAAGGAACTCTTTCAGGATATTTAGTGGCTTTAAAACCAATCAAGCTGTTATATCTTTCAATCGCTCTGTTAAACTTCCCTTCTCCATCATCCAAAAAAAAACCATCATTCCAAACCAAGACAGCACGTTCCTTATCGATCCATTCGTTCCTTGAAAATTGTGGAAATTTCGATCACTGCCTATGGTACCCGCAGATAAGCATCGATCGGAGCAAAAACGTACGTGCAGGGAATCGAACCCCGCAAGCTATCGTGTAGCATAAATCAAACCCGAATACAAAGCCCTCTGCCTTGGTCCACACTTGATCCCTTCGCCAACACTGCACCGTCTGCCGATCACTTTGGGGTGAAGCAAACCCAAACAAGGGAATCGTTCGATTCGATCCCGACATGAATCGATGGCAGAAGTCTGTAGCAAGGCACATTTTCTACACATTGCCGCAGCCCGATGTACCGCACCGTTCGTTTCCTTAAAATCTCTTCACGGTAATGATTCAGTTAAGATTTTGGGTCTCGCTTCCTAACGCACCTCACGGTACGTACGTGTCCGGGGCCGTAACTCGCTCCTTGATTGTGCCTTTCCCTATCCAGCCAACCCAGGGAGGCAAGGTGCGAAGGGTTTCCTCTCTTCCTCGCTAATCTCGAGCAGCTTATCTTAAGTCTTGGACTCCTGCCAGACTCCTCTCTGTCTCGCTCAGTTCTGGTGCGTTTCAATCGTTGGCATTTTTCTCTCCCCCCCTCTCTCTCTCTCTCTCTCTCTGTTGCCGTGCTGAGAGTGGTATTTATTTTCATTAACAAATCGCTCGAGGTGCTTTAAGATTCTGCATTTCTGGTCCCGGCTTTCCCGGCGCACCGTGTGCCCCCGGAGGGCAGGCCCGGTAAAAGGTTGTGTTGTTATTGTTATCTTTTGAATTTCCCTTTTTTCGGCCCCGCTATTAAAGCATCGCTTTGCGATAGGATCGAGACAACAGCCGTGCATAAATACGCCGTTGTAGATTGTGGCAATAAGCGCTCCGAGCGCCCGGATACTCGATATTTGATCTGTTCACCCTCCGCCGGGCAGCATGGACGAAAGCATTATCTTTTTTTTCTAATTTCTAACGCTCGCGTTTTGGTCATCGGTTAATGGAAAGGGACGCTGGTTTGGGCGAAGGGTCAGAGCGTTATGTCTATTAGATGGCACAGATCACATTTCAACCCCTTTTTACTCTAATCGTTACTGAAATGCACAAAAAGCTGGAAAGAAGCTGGTGTCCTCTTATCTGACGTCGTTGCCTAACATTTTAGTCACTCCGACGTGCGTATCCCTGGGAACACACTCAAACACCCAACTATCCGGTTTAGAGCTCCGGTTGAAGACGACTGCGTTTCACACAGCTCAAAAATCTGGACCGGGCCGAAAACGCGCACATTGTTCCGCTCAAAGGAAATCGTTCATAAATTGTATCTCGCGCACAATTTCCGAAAACCAATTAATTCCGAACGGAGAGACTATTCACGGTTCGGCGCAATAAGACCTTCACATCGCCATCATCATCATCATCTGGTTCTAGGCGTTTCAAGTGGCACAGTTAAGAACGCGCCACACTGAGAAACGAAAGCGGGTCGGCACTACTGCGGGTTAGGCCTTTGTAGCAGCGGCAATAAATTCTACGCTGGAAACCATTCCAGCATCGACGAGATCTCCCACTGGGTCGGGTGAGGATTGTTCCTAGTTTATTGTACTTTGTTCTTCTTCTTTTTTTTTATTCTATCTCACTATTTTTTCGGTTTCATTTGCTGTCCTTTCTCCGCTTGCGCTCCTTCCCTCCGGAGCAACAGACCCGAGTCGAAAGCCGGGGTGCCGAATGACGTTCATTTTCCCGTGGCGAAACGCCGTATCTAAGGACGTGCGCTGCACGCTGCCACCGTCTCAGCGGTCTCGCCTTTCCTACGCAGCATGACGAATGCGGAGCCGTGTGTCACATGACGTGCCTGTCAACCAGGGTCGGTAGGATACGGTCCGGGCAGGCGGGAAGGAAAAATATTCATAATAAAAACTACAATGTCATGGAATGTGCGTATGCCTTCTTGGCCTTGCGTTGGTAAGATACCGGACGGAATGACGACCGAAAGTGCCATTCGCATTACGGCTGTGTTCAGACCCTGGTGACAAACCCCCATCTGTGTGTCTGCGTGTGTGTGTGCTAACGATCTCCCCCGGAGAGCGAACGAATCCACCGAATAACGAGTTGACTGGAAAACCTTTTGCTGGAAAAATCCCTTACATGTGCTCCGCATTTACCCCGGCAATCGGTACCACTGCCATTCGCAGCAGAGGTGTTGTTTCCGGTCACGGTTACACACATGCTATTTGGCCGATGGTGGTTCACCAGGCAACGCAGTGCAGTGACGCCATTCGGTTTCGCCATTTGCGCTTAATCTCGTGCAATTCCCGGGCCGCCATCGGGAAAATCTGGAACACGTGTGAAACGCAACAACTTAAAGGAGGGGGGGGGGGGAGGAAGTTTGGCTGTGAGGTTGTTTTTTTTTTTATTTCGGGAGCCAACAGACAGGCAACATTGTGTGCCACTGTGCAAATCGCTCGTAAATTATAATGGTTCGGCTCATTAAAACCACTAGCACCTTCCCACGCTCGGTCGTACCGCTGAGCCGGCAGCAGTAGAGCGACAGCGGGGACGGCTGCAGCACGCTGCCACCGTGCTGATATATTGATGGCGATTTTTCGTTACGGCTAGTGTCTTCGTGCGCGGCGACATCTGCATTGCCGATTGGAGGGTTTTTTCGATTTCGTTGCTGCTTGGAGGGTATAGATGGGGTGATGAGTGCGGGGAAAGCTAATTTCAATTAATATTTATAGCGTGACGAGCATTTAAGCTGAAATAGTGGTATACTATTGCAGCTCAGCTTTGCAAACGTCATTAGCGAAACGGACCATTTAGACTAGCGTCGATATGGGATTGTTAAAATTGTTCCAATTAATAGCTTTTAGGTATAATTGTTACTGTTAGTCTAATTTGAAGAATGTTACAATCGTTTGATGCTAGTTTATACAGTAGATATATGGTAGTTCTAAGGCCAATTACATGCTCCGTAGAGTGTTCAGTTTTGAATCTTTGAACATGAAATTGTGTCTCACAATCATGAACGAAGCTTCTTATCGATTTTTTTTACTATCCTCTCCAAAGAAGGGAAAAGCTGGGAACTGTAGAGCAATTATGAAACTCCTACGCAGAAGTACTGAGAGTTAAGTGATGGTCTTTTGCCATTATGTATGCAGTCGATATCGTTTTACCAGCTGGCAATCCGTTAGCATCGTTCTCGTCTGCCATTCCACTAGACATTCCATTAGATACTCTAGTTTGGGGCGAAATCATCCGTCAACTTGTGTAAAATATGGTCAGTTATCTGTACACCAGCGTCACAGAGATTTATTTAAAATCTTCTCTTTGTTGATCGGTGTTGCGAAGCCATGGATTCCAAGGCTTTATGTAAGAAGTATTGAGTATGTTTCAATAAAATTTCCCAAAAATATGTTGCAGTGCAGAAGTTCTTGTACAGCCGTAGTATATTTTAAGAAATTCCAACATTTTTTTCATAAATGTAGTACAATCTGTTACAATATACCTCAAGTACATTTTTTTCCTGTGTCCTCCTGCATTCTAATGAGAAATAGCTGGTACTGCCACCCCTTCTCCTCAAAACCTCCCTATCCCACCCTCGTGTAGAGTATATTTTCGTAGCAAACACATCTAATTGGCTCTGGGGACGATGTTTTCGAATCGTCAATTATGGCCACAACACTACCACCGAGCGTGTACTAATGAGTACATCCCCTCGGCCACGGAGGACACGGTGCGAGTGCCTTAGCTTGCGGGCTAACCCTCCGAACCGTGGCGTGCTGGCCAGATTCCGTTCGATTAGATTCAGATTTAAATCATTTCCCACCCATACCCGTCGTCGTCGTCGCCACCATCGCCGTCGGTCGTAACAAATCGTTACGATTGAAGATGACAGCGTACAGTTTTATCGAATCCGTTCCATCGCTCAGCTGCACAACAGCCAACTGCCGGAGCCAGACGTGCACAACACGCACAACGCACGGTATCGGGCAAAGGGACGGGGGGGAGGAACTAGCACGGAGCAGAGGGCACGACGACGTCGAATGCGTGTATCTCCCGTCACCGTGCGCCGGGATGCACGGTGGCGGTGAAGCATTCGTGTCTTCATGGTCGTGCATGTTGGCGATGTTTCTAAGCTGTCAAACACTCCGCGTGAGGCGAAGCTCGCGGTCGGCCACGCGTGCTGAAGACAAACAAAGTGCACTGTGTAGTTAATGACGTGATTACTAGGAGCAGGATGGACGGACGGCCGCACGGACGAAGCTCAGGGACATTTGTGGAACACACCAGGAAGACGTTACACGGGTTGCTGTCTGGGAGGAGACCTAGCGCGTGGTGATGGTAGTAGTGCTGGTGGCTCTCGCCGCTGGTCCGGTGCTTCCTGTCACTCGGGCAGCAAACAAGCATCATAAAGCACACATTTCGATCGGTTTTTAATGAGAACCGTTCAGCTAAAGTACCCCGGTCGTTACGAAATGATTGTATAACACAGTGCCGCTCACAGCAATGGCCGGGGCGGGCGTACCGCTCGGTACTAAAAGTATCCAATTAAAGACAAATATATTATTCAGCAGTACAGCTGGTACGCTTGTGTGCCACATTATCCTTCGGAAGTTGTACAAATGCAATGCTAAAGCTATAACCCTTTTACTGTTCTTGTTAAAGGAAAAATGTACGCTCTGCTGCCATGGCTTTGTCCATGATTGTACACACGCTGGCCCCTAGAAGATATTCCGTCGTCACGCATTCATAGACGACAAGAGTGCCGTCGTTCAGCGACAAACATTGTACTTGTACGTTCTACCCTCAAGATGCTACCACCAGCAGCATGCTCTACTCCATGGCTTGCCCCGTCGCTGTATGTTTTGTGAGCATGCCAAGAATAAAGCGCTGTTCTGGCACTGCCACTCATTCATACACAACCCACCAGCCCACCCGACCAAGGCACGAAACATGCGATGTGCGGTCGAAACGGATCGGCTCATTGAACGTCTCTTCATCAACAATTGTCATCATTTTGTCCAGCCCATGGAGCCGCTTGATGGTCGGCTGGTTCCGTGCTGTGGATGGCCCTTATTCTTCCAACAGACCGACCACCACACCCCGATGATACCGCCAAAGACCACGACGACAACGACGACGACGACGAAGTCGTTATCGTTATAATAATATCCATTATTCTTCCGGTCCTCGTCACTTTCTTCGCCTTTCGCGTTCGATCGAAAGCATCTCGCATCCTGGTCACGGCACCAGCCCACTATCCGGCGTTCCCATCTATGGCATTTATTTTGTAAATTACGGACTTTTATTGTTGAGTGATTTTAACGAATGTGCTTGTTCGCATCGTGCCTCTTTCATTATTTCTTCATTTCGCTGCTGATGAGCATCGGTTTCCGCCACCGGGGGGTGAAGGTGACAAGCGCAAGCGAATGGGGGAATGGAATGGAATTTGAATGATGGGTACAATCCTTTCGTTTCTTTATCGGAGTGCGCAAAGAGGGAAGGATTTCGCTTGGCAGTCGTTGTAAACGACGATACGATCACGCTGCTTCCTTTTCGGATGCGGCCTCCGTTGACCTCTTTGGGCCGGTGCGTTCCAGATGCTCGCCGTTTAGCTGTCTCGAGCAGCAGAAATGTATCCTGCAGCACCGTTTGACAGCAGTTCGGAACCGAAAATGGATTGCTCAGGCGATGGTTGGCATATAGTGCTAGAGCAACCCGTGTGCTAAAGCTTTGTAATTTATGAGACGGTCTTTATCATTCCCACCAACCGGAGTGGCTCATCAATTCCCGTTTGGCTTTTACCGAATTCTGGGAATTTAAGAACCATTATTCCAAAGATTTGTGCTGCTTATGAATACCGCTTGGAAGCGTTTCTTTTCCCCTTGTTCCCTTACGATCCGTCAAATGTCATGGAAAGCATAAGTTCCCAAAGTCCCTGTCCACCTTCCGTCGTTCCGACGCCTACGTGCCGATGGTGATGGCTGTAATCTGTGCTCCGACCCCATACGCGCCGGAAACCGTCCCAAAGCGACCTGTAATATTAATTCTAATAACGATAATAGAAATCGGAGGCAATGCTGAAGCGAAGGAGGGAAAAACACATCATAGCAATTCTACCCCGAGAATTAATACTTCAAGGCTCGCGCTCGGTAACGTTTCCCCCGGGGAGGGATGGTCCGGCGAGGTAGGACGAGGGGCAGAAATAGATTTCAATCCTTTTGCGAAAAGGGTTAATTACCCTCGGAAAAGTATAAATAATAATAATAGTAATGATACCCACTGCTAGGTTCAAATAAAAAAAAAGGTAAAAATAAAGGGATCCCGCGCCACGTTTAGAATGCTCGGTCCTCGAACCAACCAGGGGGGGAACCACGGTAAACCCGAAGAACGCGCCCGGCGCGGACAACCTTTCATTAGCAAAAAAGGGAAAATGAGATAGTGTGCCGGTGCTGGTAGAATTTACCGGGACTCACCGGCAAATGGGCCGCCGGTGGTGGAGGTAAAAATTTAAATGCTGACCCGCAGCTAACAGTCAAAAGGCAACAAAACACGCTGTTGAACCGGGGGGAGAATGATAAATGAAGCAATGAGCCAGATATGTGTGTGCCGTGTGTCCGGGGCCAGACACACAAATACACATTCCGCACCATATTTAGCGCACAAACGTTGGTGTTTCAACAGTGTCGTGTTCCCTTTTTTTTCTTACGTACAATACACGCCAGAGGAAGTAGCTAGGCGCAGGAAAAGCAGCACCTGAAGGAAACGAATAACAACTGCAGCAAAAAAGCGCAAAGTGTGTTATGAAGATCATTATCAACGAATAACATTATTAATAAAAGATCAACCTCACTAATGGTTGTCTTTACCGTGATGAGGGGGGGTGAGGGGTGAAACTCAGGAAATGGCAGGCCTTTTTCAGCTGAACGGAATGCTAATGATTTGTGCACGAAACGACGCCATAGACAGTGTAATGAAAGGGCCGAAACCGATTTAGAATTAATTACTATGATGGTAAAATTGATACAAACGAAAGGGCATTGTTAGCAGCTACATTAAGATTTTTATATGAAATTGTTGCTGAAGTGTGTTCTAGATGCTGTTTAAATGTTTACTAGAACTTGTCAAATTTGACCAAAGATCTATGACGACTTGCATTACTCATGAAGCAAGACTTCGGATAGCATTTGCAGCTCCTAATGTAAAATAAAACGAGAGGTTAATGCATTTATGATCACCCGAAATAGAATCAAGAGAAGCTATCAGATTGATGTACATCACAATTACAACATGTTCTACCAAACTTATGAACAGCACACATTACCGAAACCTCAAAAGGAGGGCCGTCGTGTCGATACACCAACCGGTAGACCCCCCGACACTGTCGCTGTTACTGTCACTGGAGATACCGTCCCAGCAGACATCAGCAACTGTTACTGGCCCCTCGCAAAGTGCGGCAGTAAGTTCTGCCGGTAGCGTTGGGAGCTTCCGAGATGTAATGTAATTGCATAGTAATTACAGGTTCTAATTATTCTTCCCTTGGCCCAGCTGCAAGAAGCCAGAATGAGGCAGGATGTTTCGCCCCCTTCCGCAGCCATTCTCCACCAGTTGATCGTTCGGCTAAGGGACACAGTGCCTTTTATCAAGCTTGATCGCACGGTAGCAGGAAGTGGAAAATATGATTTGAGGAAATTGTAGGGTTGCAACGCAGTTGGCGAGCATTCACAAGATTGCAGATCTTGCCACATCACATACACACAAACACACGGACACGCGAGCAAGGCCTTGCCGTGTTCCGTGTTACTCACCATCTATCACTCGGCTCTCTCAACGGTAGGGTTTTTTGGATGAAGCGACGACCCTTAATTGCTGCGCTCCGTTTTTATGGGGTTTTCGATGCCTTGCTTTGCCTTCTTGAGTTTTATTATTCGGCGCCTTCGTTGGAGCTCGAGGTCGAGGAAGAATTTGGCGGCTCCATACATTGCGCAGGAGGGAAACGGGGGAGGGGGGGGGGGCTGCTCACTGTCCGAAACGTGCTCACCCTGGGCGTCTGTGGGTTGATGTGTCTCAGCTGAGTCAGCAGCCGGATCGAAACGCCAGAGGAGCACAGGCCTGGCCACGAACAGACACACATGCCAAACACATGGTTTGTGCACCCCATTCCCTCTTCCCTTCCCTCCCCTGTACTACGCAGTACGCTCCGAGTCGTCAATGATTAAGAGTTATTAAATTTTAATTACCATCAAGCGGCTTTAAGGTTAGAACGGGTGAAAACCTGCATTTCGCATTCGCTGCACCGCTGTGCCGCGCTGTCGTATCGTTAATTATCGTTTTGTGACGAAGATGCATCAGTAGCAAAGGGAGAAGAAGGAAAGAAAAACGTTCGCCTGCAGCATGAATGCGCGAACAAACTCGAACCGGTATTCGGTATTTAAAGTGTGCGGAATGTGCATCCATCGCTTCGGTGTGTCTGTTGCCAGCACAAGAAAGTATGCCAATCTTGTTTCGGTTTTGTTTTTTTTTTTTTTGGTTTCGTCTTTGCTCCTTATCTCGGCGAGCTGTTGTGCCGTGTAGTCCGGGGAGACGGGAGGAAGGTTTCGGTAGGTTCGGATTTCTGCTTGAAGTGTTGTACAAATTGCAGCAACAACCGTTTGTGTACTAAAGTGCACAGCTTGCAGTTGGTTATGATTGGTATTTATTTTTACTGCTTCGAGGTTTTTTTTTTATGTTAAGCCAAACAAACTCCAGGGGGGATTAATAGCAAACATGCTCGAAACAAGGGGAACCAGATGACATCGTTCGATTATTGCTGACGGTGAGCGTTTCGATTCGATTGTTGCCTTGCTCAGCCGCTATGTTTTGCGCAACGAACCATGTTGCGTGCAGTTTTTCTGCGACTAAGTGATACTTAGGTGCTGGTTTTATTGTACCTTGCAAGTGGTAAGCCACCAAACAGTTGCCATTTCCGCACAGTCCGCAAACAATCAGCCTACATTGTAAACCATGTCAGTGAACGAAAATACTGCCACATGTTTGTTTAATTAAACACTTTTATACATTTGTTATTACTTTTCGTGTACATCAAAACCAACAATGTTCCGGTTTTTTCCTTGCAAAGGAGTCACACATTAGTGTTTTAATATAACAAACAAACGAAGCGCTACAAGCGCTGTTTTGTCGGACTGTCTTTTGGGGAAAGTGAATCGATTTCATTTTCCAATAGAGCACGTCCCTGCGCCTTCTTCCTGCAATCAGTTGACCAGAGAGTGCGTTGGAGCTAAAGAAGCTGTTGGGCAGCTGTTCTGGGGATGTAAAACTTAAAAACACATCAGCTACTTGTACAACACAACCTGCCGCCTCTGCCGTCCCGTACTCTAACTCTAAGACACCCAAAATCCAGGTCACACAAAGTCGTTCGCACTTGGTGTGTTGTGTTTTTTTTCGCTTTTCGCTAACATCCCATCGAAACAAACAAAGAAAAATCGAGCAAAACAGCAACCAACTCAAAATAAAACACATCTTCTCAAGTGGCCACACCGTCGGTGATCGTACAGTCGCGGCTGCCGGGTACTTAAAGCTGACACTTTGCTCGTCGAAAAACACAACACGAGCCGAAAAACCGTTTCCATCGGATCAGGGCTGGGTTGGGTACGGGAAAAGGAAGCAGCACGGAAAGGAAAACACACCAGTATCACTGGCAGCAGTGGCCACCAGCAGCCCGAAAACAGCATTCCAGCCCCCCCCCCCCCTACCCGCCACACGGGGTTTTGTGTCTGAAATGCGCAATATACATAAATATCGCATTTGGAGCCCTCATGCTACATACATATTACATTATTTTTATTTAGCCCGCTGCTCCGAAACGTCGTCACCGACACGGAGCGAGCCCTCCGAGACCTTCCTTAAGGGGTGGTCGTCGTCGTGGCTCGTGGCCCTGAACTACCGCCATGGTCGTGTCGATGGATGGCAAAGCAACAACAGGCCAGCAGCAACAACGAACGATATAGAGGAGAAAAACAACTCACAGGCCAACCACACACACACACACTCACTAGCGTTGGGAAAGTTCACTTTTTTGGGACGGAACGGAACCAGTTCCTTTACGTAAAGCAACAGAACGAATTTTTGTATTAGCTTCATTTTTTATTGCAGTTTTTGGTACAGATAAAAGCAATAAAGGGTTATTTTGAATCCAGAAATCTTGCACATATTCTATGCGGTTAATGTCATTGAAATTATTGTCTCTTACCTTTTTAAATGAACATCAACTTGTTTTTAAGCTTTTTTATACTTTTCCTTTTTATAATTTTTTTCAAGGAATGGGACGAGCCTAGCAGGTTCGGAACGAAATTCTCAGGTCCACGGCAGCTGATGCACGGAACCTCTCGAACACCGCGTTAGCAGGCAACCGGCCACAGCCTACCATGCGAGAAACGCATCAACCCCGACGGCACTGTTTGGTGTGCGCACGAGGAAAGGAATAAATTGTAATACACTGTTCATAAATAACTTCATGCAAGCGAAGCACAAAACGTTCCACCACCCATCCCCAAAAGTCAACAGCGATGGAACCGATGGCAAACGGATTAGTCAGTCCACACCGCACCACCACAACCGCCCCCTACCCTCCCCCCTTCTCACGCTTCCACTCGTTGCTGGAGAGTTTTGCAGGGGCACGAGAGATACGGCAAAAAAGATAGACCGTCGACAGCATCAACAACATCAAACTCGCTCGCCCACTTGTGGACACGAACCAAAGGCACAGAACGCAGCCACAAAACCTCACCGTGGAAAAGATTGTGCCGTTTGTTTCGCTGCACACCGTCCACCGGCCTCCGCTTGTTTCCGCCGCAAACGCTTCAGCTTAATGGTGCTGCAGGAACGGTTTTCCTTTCCTTTTCATTTTTTTTTTGTTTGACTGATCGACGACTGATCTTCGTGATCTGCCTTTTGGTGGGCAGCTTAAGGCCAAAGCCGAAGTTGTGGGACGGAGAAGGAGAGATTATAATAAAAATATACAGCCGTATCGGAGGCTCGATCGAGAGAGCGGGGGATTGAAAGATGATTTAATTAAAATAATTGAAAGATTTATTCAAACGGAGATGATTCGGTTCGGTTTTCCCATTTATTGCCCACCGGAGTTCCACCCGCCTGCTGGGTCACGCCTTTTGTCGTCTTTCCCTTTGCACGCCTGGAGGATGAATTTTCAACAATCGATTCGCTGCCATTTCGTCAAGGATTTATATTACCTTTTGCTTTCCGTTCTAAGGTCCGGAGATAATCGAGTCGAAGCAAAGCCCGTCGGGGACTCCGTCGAGGTTGGGTTGCTGTTCGATCGATGCCGAGTCGTTTCGGTTCCGGGCGTTTCGGGATTAATTATCCTTTCGATTGTGCTCGGGCATCGCGCGAGGGCACATGGGGTTGAAGCCAAAACGGGCTCCGCTGAGCTGAGACTCGTTAGTTTCGATGAATGGGGCGATCTTATCCGATCCGATCCGACAATCCGTCCCGTCCATCAAGACGCCGGCGGGCTGTTGTTGGCGATGATGATGATGATGATGATGATGACGATGGGAATGCAGATGATGGTGAAGAGAGTAATGAAGCGGGTCAGGTTTTATGAGCGTTGTTCGGCTGGCCTCTTCTACGTACAGTAAAATAGATAAGATCGTAAAGCTTTTCCCTCGCCCGGTGGATGTTGTAATAATAATGAAATAAAAGCTACATTGTCACACACGAGCGATGCTGCAAAACGATGCTGCTTTGGAGCGACTACATTGGAGCTTGCGTCCAATCTGGAAAGCCCAACGACAATCGCCCTTCTTGGAAACGTTCTTGACGAGGGCTCGGAGGGGGGCACTTGTTTCGTGATTTCGTCGGAATAGATCTAGCCGTGTTGGGGTAATAAAACTAATCAACTCACCTTGAAGCACAAAATTGTAGACGGGCGGACGACGGTGACAGCGACAGGTCGAACCGAACTTGGAATGTTTTATGTGAGTTTCCAGCATAATTTAGTTCCTGCAGCACATCCTCAACGAACAGGACGCATGAAGGATGTGTTTCGTTTTCCGTGCTAGTATCATTCGTTTATTAGATTAATTTTCTTTCGCACACTCTACATACTTATTCAAGTCTGTTTCTGGAATGCTTCCATGGCATATTTTATGCTTGCCTGCCTTATGGATTGTTGAACATTAAAGTTATTTGATATTTCCATTCATTGCTTTACAAACGGAACTGCTTTGGCTCCAACAAGTAGGTTCAATCCTAGCTTTCGATATACTGTTTAACTATCATAATTCACACGTACAACGTTTGGTCTTGTTCAAACAGAATTGTACAGAAATTGAGAGCTGCGAAAATCGAATAAAAAATAGCTTTCTAAAGTCGATTTCTAGTCGATTTTTCTCATTTTAAACAAGAGAAGAATATCACCAAATAACAACAAAATATCAAATCCTGATGAAAATAGACGAAAGGTCTTATAAAATTTATAATAAGTTGAAATACTTTTTCTACAAAACTGATAAAGGGTTTAAATTTAACTCAACGGTCAACCAAACAATTTGTTGTATTTTTGACGGATCATAGCTATACCATAGTCTAAAAACGGATGATAATGTGACTTATGAGTGATGTGCTCATTACTCTTCGTTGGGAACGGGTTGTATGAACCCAAATGGTTATCATTTGTTGTTTATCGTTGGCACAGGGGCGTCAAAAGGAGGCGGAGCTGCTATATTAATGGGTCGGTGCTTCTAAAGATTCCCATGCGCCCAATTATAATGCATCATTTAAAATGTTAGTTTGCGAATGAAGTTAATCAAGATAATTCTGACTCTCGAATGTGGCCTTTGGATGTTTATTATTTACGATTCCTTCGATTCGAAGCTTCCATCATCTTCCAAAGTGGATTTTATTTGAGGAATCATTTTGCTAAAAGCATATCAAACAAACGCTAATTCGGTCCGTCAATACGAATGCGTGACCATGCTGCGCTAGATTAAGCGCTAAAACCACCCAAGACCGCAAAACCGCCAAGCCGGCATTGGACCTCCCGCATTTTTGAAAACGGTCGCTGGGGAAGCCTTTCCCAAAAAGCCCAGACGTTCCCAACCTCCCGGAGAAAAGCAGCAGAAAGAATCAAACTGCACCACGTCCAGGAAAACTAGTACCCGTGATTTCTTCCCGGGACACCTCTCCCACCACCTGTGAAAGGGTTAAGCAAGCAGGGTCGACGGGCACCCGGGTCTTTTTTTATTTTACGACAGAAGGTTAAGGTAAAGGCGAAATCTGCGCGGACGGATGACGACATCTCGGGCCGGTGAAGATTATGTGAAACCGGCGAGTGCCGACTAATCGAACAGTACCTGCGGGAGAAAAGATTGCTCGGAGGTTGGCTCTTGGGCCGAAGCGAAAGGAAAGCGAGAAGCAGCAAGAGGGAAAGAAAGAAAGTAAATCTTCCACTACCCCCCACTGCTGCTGCTGCTGCTGCTGCTCGTGCGCCTCGTGGGGCGGAGCAGGTCGTGACGGGCGGGCTCTTGGATGGTCAAATCGTGAAGATGACACTTTTATGAGCCTGCCACAGACGAGCAATTGGAAAGAGAGGCTACGGCTGTACTGCTTGCACTACTGCCGATGGCTAGGGCTGCGGAGCGATGTTACGAACGTGTACAGACACAAATTTAACGAGAATCGGTCCGAAACATAACTGGGCGTGTGTGCGTGAGCGGGTGGGCCAGATGTAGCATAATGGCATAAGCATTATGGGAACTGCAGGCCAGGGTAGAAATATTAATTATACACCTGCAATTTAATATTTCATTTGCCTGTATTTTATAGAAATCACCAATTAACTAATAAAAGTGAAAGCTATGGACATATTTAAAAAAATAATACATCATTTGTCATAAAAAACCAAGTGTTTGGTTAAAAATGAGGCATCAATCGAAACGAAACGCAACTGTTTACTCCCCATGGCTATTCCAGGTTTACGAGCCCTGCCCTACCCTTCGACCCGTGTGTGCGTGCACGCCCGATCCGTCTGTCAAACGGCACGCACGGCTGTAGTGGTGGGCACCATTCTCTGCGTTGGTTGGTCGCCGAAATCAGCTGGAATCGTTTGAAAGGAACGTGCGCCGTACCACTTGCACGGTGAGGCTCGCACACCACCATGCGGGATTCCCATCATTACGGGCCGCTACGTCATCGGCGGCTACCGTGCGCCGTGTGAACGGTGTGCAATGAGAGAACGCAACCGCACGGGCCCATTGGCTGCGGGCTGGTGTGCGTGAGCCGTCACGCTACGCGCGGGCACGCCTGCGCCAGTGTGTGCGTGTACACGTTCTCCGAACACAGCCGAAGCACGGCCCGGTTCTCCGAAGAACGGTTGTGCTGCCGCGAATGGCTGACGGTGCCGTCATTCGCAAAAGAAACTTCCACGGGAGCGCTTGCGGAGCGCTCGAAAGAAAAACACGACAGAAAAACACAAGACAGGTACCTTCTTCGCGAGGAAGGTAAGGGCGCCGCGAGAGCGTGTGTGAAAGAGAGAAGCAGATAGCAAGAAAGAAAGAGAGAGAGCAGAAGCAGAGAGCAAGTGAGCAAACAGTGTGTGTGTGCCCGAACATAGCAAACGGAGCAACCGAGCAGCGCTGTGGTGAAGCGAAAGAGAAAGCAAGATAGAGGCTGTGTGCATGTGTGATAGGCATTGTGTGTGCTTTGGAAGTCTCTGCCCGTGCGTGAGGAAGAAGTGTGCCCCGGGGAAGGAAGTGTAGTGCGCACTGCTGGAAGAGGCAGAAAATCAATAGTCCTTCTGAAAGAGTCCTTCGAAGCGGTGCCAAGGGAAAAAGCGAGTGTAGAGCAAAACAACAGGCGGGCGCCGTGTGTATTTGTGCAGTGTTGGGAAAATGTAAAGCGGTGCAAAAATCCTGCCCAGCTAAGCAGAACCGCACAGCAACAGTAGTAGTGCTCGAACGACGTGTAACACTTCCCCACGGCTCAGAAGACGGGGAAAACAAGTTTCGCAAAGTGCAAAGTTTCGTTTCGTAACCGCCATCATCTCAAGCAAAATCTCAAAACCGAAGAAAGAGGATTACACCGTAAAGGTGAAGGTGTAACCCCTGTAAGCTCTAGTGTATGTGATTTTAACTTCCGATTTCACTGTGACACCATACGCAACCGAAGGGCACTTTTTGGATAGTGTTTGGTGTGAACGTGTGTATGAGTGTGTATGTGTAATTTGCCAATTCACACGTACATATTGTGATACAGCGAGAAAGAAAGGCCTGTTTGCCTGGTCGGGAGAGGCTGAAGAAGCAGTTCTACCGACGGCAAATTGAACGACGGCGGTTAGCAGAGCGCTCATCCTCCGATTCGCCTCCAAGACTGAGGAAAACGCAGCAGCAGCAGGAGCATAAGACTGACCACAAGCAACATCGTAGCAGAAGCAGCAGTCGCAGCCATTACTGCCGTGTTTTGCATAGCAACCACACAAGGATTACTCCGTCGGTGTGAAAAGTGACGTGTTGTCCGGTTTGAAGTTTGAAGAAGTTCAACAAAAAAAATAACGCCCACCTCGTGATTGCTATGAGTGTGTGAGAAGTAAAGGGTTGGAAAAGCACAGTGCAAGTGAGTGCGTGTGTGTGTTTGTGGGGGAAAAAAGGGAAAATCGGTGCCAAATGAAATAGCAGTGCGTTGACAGCCACCTCTGCAAAATCCTTTTTAATTGCGAAAACAACGTGCATTGTGTTATATATGTGCGGCAGCAGGAAGCAGTGGGTCAGTGCCGCTTTCATACACCTGGAGCGTGTTTGGCTGTGTGTTGAGTGCGTGTCCGCGTAAAGTGCGTATCGTTCGCTACGATGGCTATGGCAGCGTGCTATCCGACCTACGACCACATGACCGGCGGCAGCAGAAGTGTGGCTCAGCAGCAGCAGCAACAGCATCTTGTGCAACAGCAGCAGCAGCAGCAGCAACAGAGTCCGGTCGCAGCCAACAGCCAGCTGCACCATCTGTCGTCGCGGTTGTCGGCCGCGGCAGCAGCAGCGGCGGCAGCAGCGGCAGCCGCCGCCGCCACCAGCATGTCTTCGGTGCAGAAGGACTTCAGTGTGCCGCTGCACGTGGACTGCAGCGTGGAGTACGAGCTGCCGAACCAGGCGAAGCCGCCGGTCGGGGCCCGGGTCGAGCCGCTGCTGATGATCCATCCGTGCTACTTCCGCAAGATGGAAAGTCAGCGGCGCAGCCCGTTCATCAACAACATGCCAAATTCGTCCCGTAGCTCTAGTTCGTCGATCGCGGCCAAGAGCGCTGGCGGCGGTAACAGTGGCAGCAGCAGCAGTAGTAGCACCAGCGGAAGCAGCAGCAACAGTGCCAGCAATGTCGTGACGTCCGGTGTGGCGGGTACGGTTGATTCTGCTGCCACCAGCCGGCGGAACAGTGTGGCCAGCCACAGCAAGTCGTCCGCGTCGGCCGCCTCCACCAGCAACCAGTTCCTTCAGCTGCAGCTGGACGATTACGTTCAGCGGCAGATGCACCGCTCGACGGCGGTCAACAGTCAGCAACAGCAGCAACACTACGCGGCTGCAGCCAACAACACCGTAAACGGTCATCTGCAGCAGCAGCAGCATCACCACCAGCAACAGCAGCAGCACCACAACCGCCACCAGACGCAACAGCAGCAACCTCACCACCATCACCACCTAGGCGCACAGTCCGTCAACCAGTACAGCCTCACCAACAGCCAGTCGCAGCAGCAGCAGCAACAGCAGCAACAATCTGCTTCTGTGACAACCTCCGACTGGGGCCGGTACCATCTCGGCGGTTCGGCCGACTGTGTGAGCTCCGGGGTTGCTGCCGGTGTTGCTGGCAGTGTGGTGCGCAACGGTGGTAACTACAGCAGCAGCAAGATGACCAACAACGGCAACAGCAGCGTCTACAACACCAACAACACCGGCAGCAGCAGCAGCAACAAATCCAAAAGTGTCGCTAGCGCGTCGATGAAGCGCAGCAACGCAAGTAATACGGGTATCAGTCAACAGCACCACCAGCATCAGCAGCATCAACTCCAGCAGCAGCAGCAGCAGCAACTCCTGATGCCGGCCAGCTGCGCCGTGTACAACAGCAGCACCGCGCACGGCGTCAGCAGTGGCCTGGTGGAGGGTGGCGGTGCTGGCGGAGGGCCCCGCTGGGGTGACATCGAGAAGACTTCAATGGCGGCGGCGGTGCCGCGTGATTTCCAGGCCGGCCCCGAATCGCTCCCGCTCAAGGCGGGTGGACTCGTGTCCGCCGCCAACCTGCCACCGCCGTCTGCCTACCGCACTAGCGGCGGCGGCGGCAAGCGGGACGCGATGCTGTCCGGTGCCGGCGGCTGTGCAGTGTACAGTAGTAATAGTAACAGTAATAATAACAGCAACAGCAGCAACAGTAGCGCTAGTAATCGTGCCCTCACCGGCGGTAGTGGTGGCGTAACGACCAACGGCAACACCACCGCCACCTCCGCCACAACTGGCATTCCCAGCACGGACCTCAGCCTGTGGGAGGCGACGGCAAACGGCGGCGGCGGTGCTGGGGTCGGCGGTTCCAGCAACTCGACCCTGCCGGACAAGAGCTCGATGACGGCGGCCATACCGCGAGATTATCACGCGGCCGGTCCGGAGCATCTCGCGGCTTGCAACAAATTGGCGGCTGCACGTCAGCAGCAGCAACAGTACCAGCAGCAACAGCAGCAGCAACATCATCATCAACAACATCACTCTCAGCAGCAGCAGCAACATCGTCAGCAGCAGCAGCAGCAGCAGCAGCAGCAACAGCAGCACCGTCAGCAGCATCAACAGCACCAACAGCAGCAGCACCATCATCAGCAGCAACAGCAACAACATCTTCATCATCAGCAGCAGCAGCAGCAGCAGCAGCAGCAGCACCATCACAACCATCAGGTCGCGGTGGCGGCAGCTGCAGCAGCCTCCGAGAAGCTGCTGTTTGTGGCCAAGTACCGGCAGCATCAGCGCGCCTCCCATCGGCTCCACCCGTACATGATGAGCTCCAGCTTTACGCCGCTCATGACGGCGGCCTTCCCCCCCATGCAGCAGGTGTCCTGCTACAACGTGTGATTCTAAAGCGGCCAGCAGATGGAAGAGATGCCCGAGGTTTGACTGTGGCACACTGGTTGGTGGGTTGGTTGGCTGGTGGTGGATAAAAACATGTTGCTGAAGTTCCTTCCGATGGGATGTAGAGGGTGTACAAGAGATAAGGAAGAGAAAGAGAGAGGAGGAAGATGAAGAAGAAAAGATGCTCAGTGAGAGAGAGAGAGAGAGAGAGAGAGAGAGAGAGAAAGAGAGAAGATGTTTGTAATGCGCCGAAGTTGTTTTGTTCTGTTCTGTTTATTAATTATTAACATTATTATTATTTCATTTTGGTCGTTATACGAAAACTGAAGATCCTTTGCAAGCATGGCTGAAGATAGTAAAAATCCCTTTATGCCCAATCGCTCGCTGCCCAAGAAAAAGAGAGAGAGAGAGAGATATGGATCGATCGATAGGAGCAGAGATAGGGTAGAGATGCTACGGAACCGACACACGAAAGGAAGGGCTTTATGAATAAGGGCATGGAGTAGAATTGGGGGAAGGGAGTAAGAAGGGAGTAGGCGGTTTGGGTGACCGCACACACTCCCTCGTCTCGCTCCCTCTCCCTCTCTTTCTCCCTCCCGTCAAGCATGTATAAAAATAGACAGCAACTTTTTTGTTGCAAATTTAAATGTGATAGTAGTTTTTACTCCCAAATAATAACTTCAGCTAAAGGAAAAAAAGGACTAAAGGAAACTCGACCGCAACTTTGACCGCAAGAAGAGGCACTCCCTGACTCTGAAGGGGGAAGTGATGTTTCACTTTTACCCTTCAGAGCGAAACATGAATACTAGTGCTATGCTATGACTACGGATAAAGAAATATGACTTTAGGAAAGGCAAAACGCGCAAAATTCGCAAACGACACGGTTCTCGTTTCCGTTTTTTTTTTTGGTTCTTCTCGTAGATTTGTTTTTGGGGCATGACCGATTAGCGGGGTACACGAGCGGGTGTGTGTGTGTGTTTGTTTGCGTGTGTGAGACTACTTTTACGTTGCCTGAGACGATAAGTGTTGATAAAGGAAAACAAAAGAAAAAATAATAATAATTACAACCGGCGGGCGGCCTATGCCCGGCGCGTAGTGAGTGTTTGGCTTTAATCGAACGGTAGTACGGGATAAATATACATATATCTATACACAGAAGAAAAAAAAACAACACACACACACAGAACAGCAACAGCACACACAAACCTCTAATATATACCTATGTATTAAACCGAAGAATTGTGCGAAGAAGCAACACATAACTCTATCTATCTAGCCTCAACCGAAATTCCTTTTTGTTTTCAACAAAAATAATCCAAAATCCAACCCGCTCCCCTTCTAACCACACAACAGTAGACGACGTAAGGTGTGAAGGTGGAAAGGCAAAAGAAAAAGAGAAAAACTTGCATGTAACTCGCGTGTAGTACACTACACCACGCACTAAGCGAAACAAAGAAGCACGGTTAAAAGGAAACAACCCTAAGAAGGAAACGAACTTGTACCAGAAAGATAAAGAGACGAAAACAACAAAAGAGGTGTAAGACATTAGACGAAACGTGAATATGAACAGTTGTAGGAGGAGAAAAGCTGGAGCGACAGGCGCTAGCGTAACGTAATACAAAGAAAACTGCGGAGTCATGAACTGAAATAAAAAGCGAAGAATTAGCTAAAAACCCGTTTAGTAAAAACTAATCGAAAAAAACTGAAAATGAAACAACAAAACCCCATTATCTTACTCTAATTCTGTGTTCAAAGACAAAAAAAAAGAAAGAAGTGCAAGAGATAAAAAGCAGATGCTGGTTTGCTTCCCCCCCCCCCATTGGCTCTGATGCGTGTTTCGTGCTCTGGAGGTTTTTGGTTTTCTACGTGGTCATTCGTAGCAATAGAGTTTCGTTTTTGGTTTTTCGCTGTTGCTCGGTGTTGTCGTTTTCGTTGTGTGTCCTTGTTAGGATGTAGGTTGTAACGTGTGGCAGGCTTGTCCCGTTTGCAATACGATCTGATCCCCGATCTAACTTTGTACTAGCGTTATCCTATTCCCACATTGTGATAGATCAACATTGCCATACTGCTGCCGGTCTCGTGGGGTTTATGATGGTTGCACACCTATAATTCTCTTCTGTTTTTCGATGGCGTGTGCAAATGAAATAACTTTCTGTGTGTGTGATCCTTGTTGTACATGTGCCTCACAACTTCCAACTGCATCATTCCTTTAACATACACTGTCGTAATTCTCTCTTATCCCTTTTTCCGGTTCTGATGTTGCTGCAATACGTTTCGACAAATTATTGTACAGACGTGTGCGTGTGGTAAGATGCGGAAACGTGGGTATAATTGCGAAAAGAAAGTAGAGAAAAGGCCCAAGCTAGAACGGTACAACAAAATAAAGCAAACAATTCTGAAAAATTTGCATACAAAACGTGTTATTGTTGTATGATCGCTGAAACGTGTTGTAAGCCAGTAATATTAGTATGAATAGGGCAGTAATATGGAGCGAAAAAATCACTACAAACTACTAAAACAAACTAAACTACTACTACTACTACTAATCAAAACCAAAAGGTGACGTACTATTCACTGTTTCGGATGTAACTACTTGACGCTCAACTGTGTTAATAGACCTTGGTTTCGGTTCCGCGCTTTCGATCCCAGCCATACTAATAGGTGGAATAGCAAAAAGGACGAATAAAAACAAAAAACTCTCAAAATAATCAACTAACGTAAACCAATGCAAAATTACAAAAAAAAAATAACAACAACAGCTCGCACACACTTACACCCAATCTCTATGCAAATGAAGTATTCAGGTTAGACATTAATGGAAAAAAAAAACAAAACCAAAAAAGAAGAAACGATGTTAATAATGAATCAACACATACAACAGCAGACTTACCAAACTGAAAACACAAATACAACGCATCATACACACGCATTCTCTCTCTAGTCTAGGTCGCAACGAAAGTGAAATTAAAATGCAAAATTATATACTCTCTGACATATATACAAACCTACACACAAACTGTGACGAAATAATGTACTATTGCAGTAACCGGAAGCGAAGTGATTGTAATAAAATGGCAACCAGTTTTCAGTCGGGAATGCAGACATATTGGACAGAATGGCGGTATTGTATGTTTGTTGAACGGAGTGAAGGATAAGATTGTAAACCGGACTTATAATTTCATTTTTCTTTTCTGCAAGGCAACACATACCCGCCACAAAGCAAGTCTTATGTAAACAGTAGAATAGGATGTATGCAAAAGTCTCTAATGCATAAAACAAACTATGATAACAAATTGTGCGAACGAGCGGCAGCAGTTGAACCGAGTGAAGAAAAAACAACAGCCAAAAGTGGCACACGGCATGTGTGCCCGCACCTGTATCCGCGAAGTCCTCGTGTGCTTTTTTGGTGGTCAGCTTATTCTAATGTACATATTCGTGATTGACTGGACAGGAAAAGTTGTTGAAGATAAGCCAAAGGGTTGATGGGTAAGGCCAGGCGAACGCTGGTAGTACCCGATCTATTCACACGACGATGAGGAAGAGGTTGGGCTCATGCGTCAACGTCAAATGTCAAAGTTTAGTCAAACCGCTATCAATCAGGTATCAGCGAACGTTGTTTTTGTAGGCAAGAGAGAGAGAGAGAGAGAGAGAGAGAGAGAGAGAGAGAAAGCTGGAAAAGTACTGGGAAAAGAAATAAAAAAGGTACAGTGAAGCTAGTAATTCCAATCGCTCCAATGTCAAGCATAACTATAAAAACTCTGTGGTAAGATGGAAAATTGGTACAGAAAAAGAAAGAAAAAGTGAAAGACAGATAGGAGACAAGGAGCAAAAACAACTGAAACTCTACAACTACCAACTAGTAAACTATAAGAATAAAGTAAAACAAAACAAAAAAAACAACTGATAATAATAGTAGAAAAGAGAAGAGCGGGTAGTGAGGCAGTGTGTGTCAAAAGGAACTGAATTTAAACGAGATAGGCGAAGAAGAACGGCAAATGAAAGTAGAGAAAGAGAAAAACAGGAATGTGATGATTTCGAACGAAGAACGCAAAACCCGGTATGGAACGAAACGGAACGGCAACAGGCATATTAGTTAAGTAGATTTGAAGGCGCAACAGCAGCGCAAAAACAAGCAGCGGGTTAGAGAAAGAGAAACCTACAAGTAATCTGTGTATAAATTATGATAATTTAATTATTTAATTAAAAGAACAGGAACAAAATGGCAAACGATGCATACCTACACACACATCCACACACATACACACATGTACGCACATACGAGCCAGCCGGGTTCAGGGACGAACGGACAAAGTAACGCACTCTCTAACGCCAAACTGCTACACATGGAAGAACACGAGGAAAGACGATCCAAAGAATAAGAACTAAATTCCCACATATAAGCCGAAGTGTTTTTGTTGTGCAGCAGGAAAACCGATGTAAAAAAAACATCATCCCCTACTTCGATGTGTGATGTGACACAGAGAGAGAGAGAGAGAGAGAGAGAGAGAGATCAATCTTAGAAGGGTGTGATCACCATGAGGGTGGAAAACTATTTCCGTGTTCGTGTGTGTGGGTGTGTGGGTGTGTGTGTGTAGTTTGTATCGTGCGGATAGTGTGATGAGATCAGAGAGAACGGGAGAGAAAACGGGAAAGACGCATTGTTTTTGCAACAAGATGGTGTGGTAGTTACTCCACAGAGAGATGGAATGAGGGAGAGAGAGAGAAAAAGATGCGCGAAGCGAAATCAAAGAGGAAAATAATAATCGCAAAAAAGGTTAAAACAAAAGCAAATTTTAATGGTGTTTTATTTTTCTTTCTTTCTTTCTTGCATGCGTGTAACGGGGTGGATGGGTGGGGGTGCGTAATCATTTAAAGGGAGTGCGCGGGCCCACCTACACGAAAGAAGTTGATGATGACAGTGCGAAATGAAGACGTCGTTTGTTTTTTTTTGTTTATTTGTTTCAGGTGGTGTTTGGTAAGCTTTTTATTAACTGTTTTTTTGCTTCTTGCACTGCGTTGTGTGTTCGCGTCGGTTAGCAACAAAATGTGGTGAATGTGGGTCACAGCCGGCGTTGGTCCGTTGGTTTTGACGAGAGTCGGATGGGTTGAAGCGTTGGATGCGTGTCGGACGGAATCATGCTGGTCAGCTGGCAGTGTGGAATGTGTGTGAGACGTGGGAGTGTGAATGCAATTTGAAAATTAATTATCAGCGAATCGTTTTCGATAAGAATGCATTTTAACATTTCCAACACATCTTTCTCAGCCGCCTTTTAACGTGGTCGTGAAGGATTGAAGTGATGCAAAATATTTCAAATAGTCCAATCAATTTAAATCTTTAGTTTGATCGGGTTTTATCTGTCAAGTTCGAGAAAACGATCGAGTATTTCGTTAACCATTTTTTCATTGAAACAATTAAGATTTCAGGATTAAAGAGATTGCATTATTCACCCACGGCAATGGTCCCCGATGGAGACACGCGAAGAATTTGAGTCAAAAATCAAGCACATGACGGTTCAACATAAAACCTCACAATACTTTTTATTTGCAATAAAAACAAAAAACAGCCATTTTACACATTTTACTCCCCGGAACCAATCAGCTCCCATTCTCGAGCGTTGCGCTTTTATTGAAATTACTGCTGTGCGCCATTCTTGAACCACCTGGTAGGCCTGGTCGTAGCGGCAGCATTGTATCACGGCAAGTGTGTTATTATTTGCGATTATTCATTTTATTTCTCCTCCATGGTTTCCTCTGCGCGAAAGGCATTCGCAAGCTGGCACAGTAAAATGAGTAATGGGTGTTGCCGATTGGTTTTATTTCCCTCCGTCACTACTTGAGTACTCGACTGTCGAAGCAGTTTTACAAACTCGCCCGCTCTCTTGAGACAAACCCCACAAGGGCTATGGGGGGATTTTTTGTGGCCGTTTTGCAAACCCTTACCGTTTCCATATGGTTTGTGCTTCCGTATCGGCACTCATCGGTTTACGTGGAAAATTAAACTCACGAATGCTTTTTGATTTCTTTCACTTTGTAACAATTAGAGGCGAGTGGAGCTGCCTTTTCCAAAATGCCCTGTGAGCAAAACGGGAGTACGTTAAATTGACTCCAAATTGGATAACTGTGTGGGGGAGTGTGGGAATCGATAGGGATGCCGCGGCGGTTGTGGGATGGGGGGATTTTTTCCTGGAAATGGTGGATTTCGTCCTCGGGTTGCGCGTTCGTCGACCTTGCCCAAGCTCCAACACCAACACACATGTGCTTTTCGATGGAAAAGCGCACACAAACTCACTACTAAGAGAGCCTTTCAAACGTCCTCTGCAACACGGCGGTGGATCGATCCTGACGGGACAGTTCGCCCTTTGCTGTGTGCGTGAGTGCTTCAACGTGCTCTATACACGCACGCTTCACCTACACCACCAACAAAGGTAAGAGCTTTTATCAAAACAAAAATGGCCACCAAGCACCAGCTGGCGGGCGCTGATGTCTGCCCCTCCTCCCACCCTTGGGCACTGGAAAAGTGCCACTCCCCCCCCTTTACACTCTTTGTTGCGCTGTGTCGTAGTAAAAGGTTTCGGATTCGGTACCGGTTCGGTTCCGTTCGTGTTCGTCGGCACGTTCGTTGGAAGATGCGCAATTGTTCGCAATCAGCCGGTGCAACATAACCAACACCGGGAAGGGGAAAACGCCGGGCAATGTTGGCAGCATCGAGCATAGGCAGCAGTGCAAAACAGCTGGTTTCCGGGTAGCGGCATGCGCGCTTCCAACGACGAATGTGTGTCCCAACGTCATCGGGCGTGGTAGTTCCGCTTGGGCACCAGGGTTCGTTTTTCCCCGGCTGGGGAGCACACTAACACACCTAACCGCGTTCACAGCCCTGTGTGTTCACATTGAGAACTGAGGGGGGGGAGGGGGGGGTAGTGGGCGGAGAAGCACAAAGAAGAAAGAGAGAGATAAATTAAGCGATAAACTCCTGCAGGGCCTCGATCTGGCTTCTGGCCGTTGAAAACGGGCTTTTTGTGCTTAAAGAAAGAAGAAAAAAAAAAACAGACAAGACCAGCCGTCCTACCCACGACCCAGACGGTCGTTGATGAAGGGACTAAAAGGCACACCACATTCATTCTTGCTCTCTTCCGTTGTTACTCGTACGTACCGGCAACATAAAAATAAAAATCTGATTGCGAGGAAGGAAACCGTCCTGCTGCTGCTGCGGCTGCTGCTGTTGCTGCTTCATCATTCCACTGATCTCAACCGGCAACCCCTGAGGCGTTTGATTGCGATACTACTGGTGGCATGTTGAACTTCGTGTAAGCTAAAGCAAAGGAAATGGGCCTACTCTTTTTTTGCGTGGCTGTTCCTGTGGCACACAATCGTGTGTTGGACGGTTGAAGGGAGCTGCTCGTGGAGCTGCTTTTAGAATGTTGCCAACAAATATAACTTTTGTATCGTAGCTTTTGTAATGCGGTACTCAATCATAGTCTTCAATTTCTGTTAACAGTGACAACACATTATTAAATTAATGATGCACACAGCTAGTAAAGGTGTGCCTTCCATTGTACGTTGAACATTTTTGTTCTACCCTAAGAGTTCAGAGACTTCCGATGCCTAAGGCTTTAATCAAGAACATCTTAATATACTGGACCAAGAGCATCTGGTACATGTGTTCAAAAATCGTGATGATGGTTTGTGACAGCAATCGAACCAACTTGCACATTTTCATATTCCCTTCTTCTATAGAATGGTTGAACGATGAAAATATTTATATTTATGTCCAATCAATAGGTAGTCACCAAAATAGCTTTAAACCATTGTTTATCATGTTTTAATCTTTATTTGAAATTAATATGGCTGAGGAAACGGCTAATTTAAAGTGATGTTCAATTAGTTGCTTTTTGTAAACTTCGCAATTGAAACTGAACAATAAGAATCGGGGTATGCAACGGCCTGTGATGTCCTTGAGTTTTATTTTAGATTTCTTCAACAAACTCTTCCCCTTACGAGAGATCTAGAGATCTTAAACCATTGCTCAACCCTGTTTTTCGGTTGCCAGAAAGTATTTCCATTCTAAAAGCAACCAAACTGCAGCCAAAGTCCCAAACCCAACCCAACCCTCGCAACCAGCGAAAACTTTAGCAACTTTATCATAGCATAAATCCGATTCTTACAGGCGAAATGCAAAACCTCGTAACCTCGTAACTACAAAATAGCAAAGTTGTGAAGCAATGAAGTTTAAAGCATATAAACCATCACCCATGCCCGTGCATAAACACACCGACAGCCCCGAGGCCCTCGTGTGAGCTTTTCCCGAAAACCCATCCACCCAATAACGACTTTTCTTCCAGCCGTACCGCACAGGCTGCATATAAAAATCCGTTTTATTGTTATTATTTTAAACTCTCCTGGGAGCACATATAACCACCCGATGCGGCGGCACGGGGAAGGCCGGCTCATGCACCTTGTTGGGTTTGTTTTTTGAACCACGTACGACGAACGCACCACGGGCATGAGCGCTAAAACGGAACAGCAGCCCGGAATGCACGATTGTGTACGGGTGTTGGCTGCTGGTGGCCCACATTTGCTTCATTCGCTTTTATTTTATTAGTTTATACGCGAACCTGCCGTACCGCACGGGGTCGAAGGGTCGAAGAAACACAATCTTTCGTTTTCCATTTTTATCACTTTCCTCATTGCCGCTGCTGCTGAGCTGGTAGCGTAACACAGTGGGAGGATGCTAGACCACGGGTAGGTGCAGGTTTATGGCGGAGAAAACAGATTTACCCCGCTGTGACTTTTACACATACGCAGAAAGGTGGGCTGGCAGGAACCTGGAACCTTTTACCGGACGATCGATCGATCCAAAAAGCCTCGAAAGAGCTTCCAAAAGACTTATCATCTTTCCCGTTCTCGATCCCTCATCCGACAGCTGTCCACCGAGCTGGGATGACAAATCCTGTCGCTGTCGAGCCTACTTTTCGATGATGGTTTCGGTGCCAATTATCTACCTGTGTGTGTGTGTGTCAGTCCTGTACCCTTGACAGAACAGTTCCCGACAGGTCGCACGAAATGCAACCAAAACGGCTCGGGGCCACAGCTTAGCTTTATCGGTAAGTGCGAATCAATCGAGAATCCGGTCAGCCGGAATGTCTTTCTGCTGTCGCTAGCGTCGATAAGATAAGAGCGTTCACGGGATGGGGGAACAAAACTACTGGCGTTCTAGTTTTTTTAAGACCAAACACTGCATCCCAATCTTTCGCCTGGGTTGATGTTCCTTATCGATCGTAGGGATTCGGTGTCTTTTGCCATTAGAACCGGACCCGAGTAAATTTCCTTCTTGCATTTCGGAACGTTACTTTTGTAATCGCTTTCCCCAATCGCCGCGTGTTCTTGCCCGGGTTAGCAAAGGATATGATGATGATGATGATGATGATGCTGATGTTGCTGCTGTCTCTGTTCTTGACGTTGACATCCTTATCTCTTGGCAGTCTTTTAGTTTCGTGCTTGCAGTGGGGGGGAAAGAAGGGCAAGGGAAGAAGCGAAGAGCCTTGGAATTAAATTTAACTTCAAACTAATAACACATCCAAACGATGGCGGGGGAACTTGCAAAATGGAATGCGAGATGGCTCCCGGTGAGATTAGCAAAAGTCACTGCCAACACAGCGAGCAGAGTGTGTGCTGGTTGCGTTTGGCCGTTGAATGGATCCAATGTTTTATCAGCGACTTTTGATCGGTCCGCAGAGCTTTTTCCGTTTGTCTCGATGTGGCTATGTGTGCTTTACAATTCATAATCATTAGACGTGAAGTTTATCGGCCCGCGGGCGTGCACAATGCACACGCTGCAGCCGATTCCTGCTGGGAGATAAACTTAATTGAAGAATGGAAGAATGAGCAAAGTTCTCTTGAGCGCTTCGGCGATTGGACGGTGCGATAAAAGCGGAGTAGTCTCAGTCGGAAAGTCGGACGATGATCGAAGGGCGGAAAGAATTGGGACAAATTAAAAAAAAAAAACAAAAAGGTTTGGGATAGCTTGGGACAGCTACGTAATTCCTGGAGCACACTCAATGATTGCATGGTTGAATACAACTTAGTTACGTAGAGCGATGGATTGGCTTTCTTTGTAGAGCAGTCAAACACAGGCTCGATTGCATAGGAAGAAACTATTAGATAATTAATTACTTTCAGAGGAAATGGCCGGATTTTGTTCCAAATACCGTGGTAAAAGGATAATGGATTCAAAGCATCTGTTTCATTGCCATTATGATCAACTGTAAGTGTATTTTAGTAATTATATGCATTTGATCTATTAACACAAAGGATATTGGTATACAAGAAACAAATTATACAACACAAAAATTCTCCAAAAATGGACCACTGCTAGTAAAACAAAAGAACAACCGTGAGTCTCTAACAATTAAGCTGAGAATACACACGTTTCTAACAAACAAATACAAAACTAACAATACGGTTCCATAACTTATATTTTATCAAAAATGCACGGTTCCGTCTATCTGCTGCTTTAAAGTGATTCAAGATAAAAAGGGTAGACGAAAAGTAGTCAAAGTCCTGTAGTTTAGACAACAACTATTACGAGATCATAGTCATCGATTGAATGGTCTTTTTGTTATTTTATGCTGTATGCATTCTAATCTTATACCAGATGATACCAGAAAGCCCAGGGCACTTCAAAAAGCAAGTGACCTACTGGAACTACGTACGTACATAATAGAATACTTAGGTTCATAAGCTGTAAGCAGGGTAGATTACTTTTGTTTATACCAAACAAGAGAAGTATAAAAAATTGTTCCTTTTCAAGTTCAGCTTTGAGTTTCCATGTGCTTCAGAGAAGTTCTTCACCCTAATCGAACGTTCACAAATCCTCGTTAATCAACTCGTTACAGCTTAAAGTCATGAGAGCCACCTCTTTCCACCTTGAAGTTCCACTTTTGAACCAAAATCGCAATGTAGTGTTGCTGTACATCGCTTCCACAGGTTTCACGGTACCGCATTTTGTAACATTTGTCAAAGCAAAAAAAAAGTGCAAGCACGACTTCATACAAAACACGGAGAAGAGAAAAAAAAACATACTGTACCCACTTCATTTCTTTGCCCCAAGTACGTGTGACACC